>JADRCC010133511.1:0-13395 GCA_019843855.1 Hylomyscus alleni
TATATATATATATATATATATATATATATATATATATATATTAGGATCATGTTTTCCTGGATATTAAACAAATGTCAATATTTTATCAATATAATGAGTACATGTTGTTGTAGTATCTAAATAACTGAAGCATCTCTTTTGCAGGGATATTCTGAGATAAATACTGACCAGGTTAAAAGTGATCAGTCCCCTTATTTGGTGCGGGGGGACAGAGTTAACTGTTGTTGAGGTCTAGGAACAGAGAAAAAATTCCTCATATCTGAGACATCATAGGCAATTTCTTTGCATAGAGAATATGACATTTTGCTATGATTTGTACTTAGCATTTAGGACCATGGAGACATAGTTTGAGTATTTCATGCAGTGAAAAATCTCAGAGTGTAGAGATTCAAGCATAAAATCAATATTCTCCAATCACCAGGTATACTTTAATCAGTATGCCCACTAGGATTATTGCACAGTAAGCTCATAGCTCATTGTGACAAAATTACAGAAACAAAAAAGGAAAAATTACTTCATAACAAATAGAAAGAATTTAAACTTACAGTCAAATTCCAATCTGAAGTTCCTGTGGTAAAGATCTTAAAATAACCATGAATTGTACAACTCCTAATTTTTTAAAAATAACGAGTAATACAAATAATTCTTTCAACAGCATTATTCTTCATGTAAAATCACAGCTTACAAATAAATATCACCATAAAATGTTGACCCTGCCATAGACTGTGCTTTTAAAATAGTGTGACTATGTTCTTGAGTTTCTTTAATAACTATCAGACAGTAAAGCGCAAGTAAGAGTGGGAGCCCAAGATGAATAAGCATTTTACATTACCTGACACTCCTCCTGTCAGTAGTCTAAGTTATTTTATATGGGCTAGGTCACTTTGTGTAGACAGATGTGAACTTTCTGTCCTTACCATTCTTCCTTGGCATCCGTGTCACTTTGACTGCATTGTATAATATTATTTTTCTCTTGTTCCTAGCAGTTTGCCATCTCAACTTGTAAAACCAAAGCATTTTGTTCTTCCCTTATTACATCATAACATCATAACATCAGTGATTACCTTATTTTTTTTCTAATTGGCCATTTCTATTATCAAAAAGACATAAAAATTCCCCTTTTCTATATTTCTTTTACAAACACATTATAAAGACACACTTGCTAGTGACATAAAGGCAACCTTGTTATGCAGCCACACATGAAAGGAAACTTGATAAATATGGAGATATACTTTTAACTAAAGATAAATGATAATTGACAGAGCGATCTTTATCTTGTTACTTTTTTAAAAAATCTCATCAGGTTTCGACAGAACAAGTAGAATAAAAAAAAATTCAACATATGTTCTAGTTTTCTTCCTGTTACTGTGATAAACACCATGATCAAAAGAACCTGCAGGAGTGAAGGAGTGAGAGGACAGAGAAAGGGTTTGTTTGGCTTCTACTCCCCTGGTTGCAATCCATCACTGCTATAAGTCAGGACAGGAGCTGGAGCAGAAACTGAAGCAGAAACCGAATGCTGCTTACCGGGTTGCTACCAGGCTTAATTTAAGCTACCGTTAAAAAAACAGTTGAGAGTTGTATTTTGATCATATTCATTCTTTCCTTGAGGACTCCCATTCCCAGTTTTATACTTACTTAGTTTTTCCTCCTCTTATTTGAAAGCTACCGAGTCCAATTTTGCTACCTATGCACTTCTGAGTGTATAGATATCCACTTTTCTGTGGTTGACCCGCCAGGGGTCATATCACTAAAGAAAACTAACTCTCTCTCTCCCAACAGCTTTCAATACCAACAATTCCTTATGTAAGTGTTGGATTTCATGATTATCTCTCCCCTCCATGCTGGAGGTTTTTCAGGACTGATCTTATCTTGTGAATATTGTCCATAGTGCTGTGACGTGATATGTGTAATGTCTGGAATATGCTGTTTGATTGTAGTTCCAATACTTACAGTTCTTTCAATATCTTGATTTCCTTTTCCATGCTGATTACTGAGCCTTATAAAACACAGATCTACTTGTCTAGGGATGGCACCACCAACAATGACCTGAGCTCTCCTACATTAATGAACAAACAAGAAAATTCTCCAATAGTTATGTCAGTTGGCAAGTCTGGGAGAGGCAAGTCTTCAGTTAATGTTTGCAGTTGCCATGTGTATCAAGGTGATAATCAAGACTAATTATCAAAATATCTTCGGGCTAAATTAGTTCAGTGCAATTAGAAATATTTGGAAAAACGAAATGGGGTTTTAATTGTTACAAGATGGTAGGAATTGGAATCTGATGAGTTGTCATTTGGAGTTTGAGATTTTACTCAGTTTTCTAACCCTTCTCTTCTTTGGGAGTCCATGCCATGGACTGCCATGTTTGTAATTACAAAATCAGAGTGAGTGAGGCTAACATGCAATTAAAGATTTGTGTTTATAAGACTCAGACTGTCAGAGAGACATGAAATATTCCTGTTGAATCAATGTAGCTTTACATTCAATATTTTCTTCATGTAATTTCAATGTTCGTATCATATAATCATCTTGAACCTCTCTTAGAGCTGTTAACTCCCTTTAAGTTATCTTCATTTTCACACTGTGCCCTGGAACCTGTTTCTTTGCTCTTTAACATTGTGTTTACATCTATCCCTGTAGTATTGTCGGTTTTCTAGTTTGTACTCTTTATATCTGTTCTTTGAGATATATATTGCAAAATCTTCATGAGATGAGGCATGAAGGCAGTAAATGTGCTGGGAATTTAGAAGTTCATGTTTTAAAATATGTAGCCCATGTTTGGTAGAGAGTTTAGCGAGTACGAAGCCTACTATGCAAGCAGGAGAATCCGAGTTCTAGAACCTGAGTGCTAGAACCCACATTTTTAAAAAAGTTGTGCTTTAAGGTAATTTAATATTACATTAAAATAAGAATAGAAATATTTATTCATTTTCTTCACATAAAAGAAAGCATGAAACATATTTTTTTTCTGAATCTGGCAGTTTACTTTGTTGATATACTGATATAATAGGCTATCAAATAAGAAGCCTCAAACCATGTATGGATTATGTCTTTTTAAGTTGTTGGTCAGTGAGGTTCCATAGACATACCAAACATCATAAGCTATTGTTATTGCTTTTGGATACAATCTAGTTCTTTATGGTAAGATCTTCCTGTTGATGATACTACATATATAAGTCTTAAAATATGGAGTATTCAAGCTGGTACATAAAGTGGAAGCTTTAGTCCCACTGGGTAGCTTTCATAGTGCTGTAGTCCCCGAATAGAAAAGTCATAGTTATTCCTAGCTATGTAACCTGTGAGCAACAGTAATCAACTGATGTCCTGAGATATGCCTACTGGTGCAATAGTTGCACAAATGTTATTGGAGAGAGTGCCTGCTTCCTGACTGGATTTAAGACTTTCTCCACTGCTAATCCATCCCACTGAAAATATCTGCAGGTGAGTGTTGACACTTATGAAAAGCATAGTCTTCACTGAAGGCTGAACTATGAATGTCACTTAGCTTGCTTTCTGAAGGCAGCGTCTTCCTCTTCTGTCAGCTGCGTACAAACCGCACAACTGAATCTGAGTTCAAACTCATATTGTTTTTTCTGTATCACTCTTTTTTGGAGGTTTTCTGCTGTCTCTGAAGCACCTCTTCTTTATCTCCTTATAATAACGTTTAGCCTGTATCTGGTTTAATGCATTAGAGATTCCTCACATGCGTCACAAAAATGTGGGTGGCTTGAATGTATTAATGATTAATTCAGAATCAATAGACACTTATATTGTTCAGTAGGCATATCAAATAACTCATATAAAGGAAAATATTAAATGTCACCAATTTGATTTTTTAAAACTTTTAATAAAGGAACAATATTTTAGTCTAAGAATGTGTAAAATTCAGCTTTACAACTTCAATTATTGCCTTTTTACAGTTTACTAAATGGACATGACTCACTTTTGAGGAATAATTTACTTAGAGAAATTCAATTGGAAAGTGGACCTTAAAAGTCTATACTCAACAAAACTGGAAAGTCTAGACAAGATGGATGATTTTCTAGACAGATACTAAAGTTAAACCAGGATTAGATAAACCATTTAAACAATCCCATAACTCCTAAGGAAATAGAAGCAGTCATTAAAAGTCTCCATACAAAAAAGTTCACATGGCCAGATGGTTTGAGTGCAAACTTTTGTCATACCTTCAAAGAAGACCTAATACCAATACTTCTCAAAGTATTTCATAAAATTAGAAACAGAAGGAACACTACCTAATACATTCTATGAAGCCACGTGTCTTAGTCAGGGTTTCTATTCCTGCACAAATATCATGACCAAGAAGCAAGTTGGGGAGAAAGGGTTTATTTGGCTTACTTCCACATGGCTGTTGATCACCAGAGGAAGTCAAGACTGGAACTCAATCAAGTCAGGAAGCAGGAGCTGACGCAGAGGCCATGGAGAGATGTTCCTTACTGGCTTGCTTCTCCTGGCTTGCTCAGCATGCTCTCTTATAAAACCCAAGACTTCCAGCCCAAGGATGGCACTAATTGAGAAAATGCCCCACAGCTGGAACTCATGGAGGCACTTCCCCAATTGAAGCTCCCTTCTCTGTGATAACTCCAGCCTGTGTCAAGTTGACACACAAAACCAGCCAGTACACCACGGTTATACCAATACCTAAGCCACACAAAGACCCAACAAAGAAAGAGAACTTCAGACCAATTTCTCTCATGAACATTGCTACAAAAATACTCAATAAAATTCTTGCAAGCTGAACTCAAGAACAGATAAGAATTATTATTGAGCATGATAAAGTAGGTTTAATCCCAGGGATGCAGCAATGGTTCAATATATGGAAATCCATCCATATAATCTACTACATAAACAAACTCAAAGAAAAACATCACATTATCATCTCATTAGATGCTGAAATTACCACTAAACACAGGGACAAGACAAGGCTGGGATCATATTTATTCAATATATTCTAGCCAGAGCAATTAGGCAACAAAAAGAGATCAAAGATATGTTAATTGGAAAGGAACAAGTCAAGATTTTATCATTATTTGCAGATGCTATGATAGTATACATAAGTGACCCAAAAAAACGTATGAGAGAACTCCTATAGCTGATAACTTCAGCAAAGTGGCTGGATACAAAATTAACTCAACCAAATCAGTGACTTTCCTCTACTCAAAGGATAAATGGACTGAGAAAGAAGTTATGGAAATAACACCCTTTACAATAGGCACAAATAATGTGAAATATCTTGATGTGATGCTAATCAAGAAAGTGAAAGATCTGTATGACAAGAACTTCAAGTTGATGAACAAAGAAATTGAAGAAGTCCTCAGAAGGTAGAAAGCTCTCCCATGCTCATGGATCAGCAGGATTAACATAGTAAAAATGGCCAATTACCTAAAACAATCTATAGATTCAATGCAATCCCCATCAAAATTCCAACTCAACTCTTCACAGAGGAAAAAAGAGCAATTCTCAAATTTATCAGGAATAACAATTCCAAGGATATCAAAAACCATTCTCAACAATAAAAGACCTTTTGGGGGAATCACTATCCTTGACCTCAAACTGTACTACCTAGCAATAATGAAAAAGATTGCATGGTATTGGTAAAGAGATGGACAGGTAGGTCATTGGAATAGAATCGAAGAAATGTACTCACACACCTATGGTCACTTGATCTTTGACAAAAAAGCTAAAACTATTCAGTGGAAAAAAGATACCATTTTCAAAAAATGGTGCAAGTTCAACTGTCAGTCATCATGTAGAAGAATGCAAATTGATCCATTCTTATCTCCTTGTACAAAGCCAAGTCCAAGTGGATCAGGGACCTCCACATAAAACCAGATATGATAAATTTAATAGATTTAGATTTAGAGAAAGGAGGAAAGAACCTCACGCACATTGGCACAGGGGAAATTTTTCTGAACAACGCATCAATGGCTTGTGCTCTAAGATCAAGAATTGACAAATGGGACCTCATAAAATTGCAAAGCTTCTGTAAGGCAAAGGACACTGTCAATAGGACAAAATGGCAACCAAAGGATTGGAAAAAGATCTTTACTAACCCTATATCCAATAGAGGGATAATATTCAATATATACAAAGAATTCATGAAGTTAGACTCCAGAGAACCAAATAACCCTCCCATATCTGAACTGGGTCCCCTTTTTCCCTCCCTCTCCTCTCTCCCTCCATGATCACTCCCTCACTCTATTTCTCAGAGATTATTCTCTTCCTCCTACTGATTAGTACTTTGGTGTCATCATCTTCCTTCTTGGGTTTCATATGGTCTGTGAGTTGTATCGTGGGTATTCTGAGCTTCTTCTTGGCTAATATTTACTTACCAGTGAGTACATACCATGTGCATTCTTTTGTGACTAAGTTGATCACACAGGATGATATTTTCAAGTTCTGTGAATCCATTTGCCTGTGAATTTCATGTTATCATTGTTTTTAATAGCTGAATAGTACTCCATAGTGTAAATGTACCACATTTTCTGTATCCATTCCTCTGCTTAGGGATATCTGGGTTGTTTCTATTTTCTATTATAAATAAGGCTCCTAAGAACATAGTGAAGCATGTGTCCTTGAGAAAAGGCCGTCTAGAGACTGCTCCACATAGGGATCCATCTCATCTGCTGACACCAAACCCAGATACTACTGCTGATGCCAAGAAGTGCTTACTGACAGGAGCCCAGTATATCTGTTCCCTGAGAGGCTCTGCCAGAGCTGGACCAATACAAATGTGGATGTATACAGCTAAACATTGGATTGAGCACTGGGACCTCAATGGGTAAACTAGGGCAGACACTAAAGGAGATGAAGGAGTTTGAAGCCTCATAGAAAGAACAGCCATATTAACCAACCAGTGCCCTCCAAAGCTCCCAGGGACTAAACCACCAACCAAAGAGTATCCATGGCTCCAGCTGGATATGGAGCAGAGGATTGCCTTATCTGGCACCACTGGGAGGGGAGTCCCTTGGTCCTGTGGAGGCTTGATGACCCAGGAAAGAGGAATGCTAGGCCACTGAGGCTGGAGTGGATGGCCAGGTACTCACTGAAGTTCGAGACCAGTCTCAAATGAGTGAGACTCTATTGAAACAGAAGAGTAAGCCAGGGGAGGATATAGCTTTACTCAGAGTGGTCTTATTAAGCACTGGCAAAACTAAAGTCTAATCTTCAGTCTTAGAAAAGAAGTACAATTTTAAAATATTATTTTCCTTTTATGTAGGTGTGGGTGGTTTGTTCACCCACATATATGTTTGCATGTGTGTGAGTACATGTGTCTGCATGTGAGTGTAGCAGTTTGAACTTGACACTTGGGGGAGGAGTTTGGCTACGAAAGTGTCCACTCGCTCTCAGGCATTTATAAAAATCCTGACGATTCAAGTACTAAAGACTCAGGTGTGAGTGAAAGTTCTAATTTCAGAGTACTTATGATATATAGGGCATGTATGTATAAGTCACAAAGCAAAACTTAATAGTGTAATTTCTATTACATTTATTTGGCAGAGATGTTGGGTTAAGTTAGAAGTTAGCTGAGAGACTCTCCCAGGAAAAAAAGCCAACAGCCTTAAAATATATAGACCTGTCCACATTTTTATTATTAAACCACAAGCAGGATCCTGAAAGCCTGAATTAGTGATAAAATCCTAAAACATTGACCTTCAAATTGTACCTATAAGGCTACATTCCCATCCCTCACCTATATTCCCTAAAGAATATTTCAGCTTAAATTTTACTTAACATCTTTATATAAAATGATATTTGATAGATAATATGTATGTATTATGTTTAATTTCTTTTGTTGTATGTAATGTAGTAACAAGTAATAATTGAGACATCTATTTATTTATCAATTATGCAACATTTATAACATTCTAAGTGTTATTTCTTCTAGTTTATTCTTGTAGGATTTTGTTTGGTTTTGCTTTTTCAACCACTTCGATACATGTTGGAGAATCTTCTGGGTATATGCCCAGGAGTGGTATTTCTGAGTCCTCTGGTAGTACTATGTTCAGTTTCCTGAGGAACTGCCAAACTAATTTCCAGAGTGGTTGGGTGTACCAGCTTGCAATCCCACCAGCAATGAAGGAGTGTTGCTCTTTCTCAACAACCTCAACAGCATCTGCTGTCACTTGAGTTTTTTTATCCTAGCCATTCTGACTGGCGTGAGGTGGAATCTCAGGGTTGTTTTGATTTGCATTTCCCTGATGACTAAGGATGTTGAACATTTCTTTAGGTGCTTCTCAGCCATTTGGTATTCGTCAGTTGAGAATTCTTGGTTTAGCTCTGTACCACATTTTTAAATTGAATTATTTGATTCTCTGTAGCCTAACTTCTTGATTTATTTATATATATTGGATATTAGCCCTCTATTGGATATAGAATTGGTAAAAATCTTTTCCCAATCTGTTGGTTGCTGTTTTGTTCTATTGACAGTGTCCTTTGCCTTACAGAAGTTTTGCAATTTTATGAGGTCCCATTTCCAAGTGGATCAAGGACTGCCACATAAGACTAGATACATTGAAACTTATAGAGGAGAAAGTGGGGAAGAGCCTCAAACACATGGGTACAGGGGAAAATTTTCAACTCTCTGACTTACACATTGACTCCTCATGGTCCTCATGGCCTCCTGGCTTCAGTCTGTTTGATTTCTGAGGCTGTTGTGTTTCTCCGAATTCATAATCAATATACATAGAGTGACCTTAAATAATGCATGCTTCACAGTTTTTATCTGAGCTGCCCGGGTGTCTCTAAGAGCAATTGATCTGGACACTGCTGTCCTTGCATAGCTCTTTGCCTAATAAAGGAGACATTACAGAGAATCATCAATACCATCTCTCCTCTTCTTTATGTGGTGAAATCCTGTTGCCCTTCAGGTTTTACTTTGTGTGACTTCATCAGGGTTTCCCTCCTATGCCTCTGAAGTCGGGTTCTTATCCTCCATTTATGTTCGTGTTCAGCCTTCCATTCCTCTCAGAACACTAACCACACTCAAATGTCCCTGCTGACTCAGCAGTGATGTCTCAATGTTCAGACACAATCCTCTGAATAATTTAACTGTCCTTTCTAGGAGCCGTGAACTTCTGCAGTCCGAGGAAATGTAGTTATCAAATCTTTTATTAATGTCCTTTTCTATTCAATTACTATCTTAGCACAACTTTATTATATGCCATTTGACAGGTTTTCTTTTCATGATTGGCAGCTGAGACATGGCGAGGACCAGATAACTAGTCCACACTTCCTCTGTTGAGGAACAACTTCATCTTGAATTGTGGAGAAGAAGTGATAGGAGTTTTCATACTATTAATATTCTATGAGAAGGCGAAGAGCAGTTTGTGTCCCAGATAAAATTGAAATACTGATCATGTCAGGCTAAGTTAAGCAGAAGTCACCTGGGTCAGTGTTTGGTGATGTCTCTGGGGAGCACCTTGCCAAGAATAGCTGTTTTAAGCAATAATTCAGCAATACAGATATTCATGATCAGTTCTGAACAAGCCCTCTCACCAGGTGTTTAGTGAACACTATTCCAGGGAAAAGCTGCCTTTGTTGGGTTGTGTACATTGTTCTGTGAGACTAGTGATTATTAATTATTACAGGAGACTTTGCTTTTCTCATGCACAGTAAAAGTGTCTCCTGAGTCCTGGGATCAGGTCACATTCAAACTAAACACTCTTCATGAAGAAAACACTTCAGAATTTAGTAACAGCAAATTGTACTTTCTTGTCTTTCTTTTTTCTGCAATGATTCTCAGAGGTTTTCTACACTGGGCAAAAAAAGCCATTTTCACACAGAGTGAGGGGTCATTATGACATAAGAAATAAGAATGCCTAAAATCTTCATGTAACTGGATAACACAAACAATAGGGACATATGAGGTTCTCTGAAGACTGGAAGGGTGATATTATGGAAACAATATGCTTAACAACATATTATTAATGGCAATGCATGTGAATGTGCCAAGGTTGCTGGATGTTTATATAAAAGGACAAACCATTATATGTAAGAGTTTAGAATTATCATCCTTATAACTATGGAAGATTCTCTAATGCCTACCCCTTTCATCTCTCACCCTCTACCACCAACCCATGCTGTACAAATGAGGGCCAGCATGATTGCATCAGCAGCAGTGCACAGAAACAAAGGTCAGGGTGAAATGGATTCTAAGCTGAAGAAGATCCCATTCACAGTCATCAAATATAGAGAGATTTATTGCAAGTTGAGGGCAGGGAGCTACAGTAGGATGGGCTGCATACACCAATAAGGGAAATGTGAGACATAGAAACCATTCCTGACACTGTAGAGAAATGCTTGGAAAGATGGGAGTACCCATTCTTAGAGATAGCGATTAACAATATTAGCAGGCAGGTAACATGACTTTTCAAAGAGTTTTGAGCATCAGACTGATGAGTTTCAGGCTACTTGTTTAACACTGTGCTAAAAATTGCTTAGAGGAAGCACAGTTCTATTCATGGGTGATATTTGAAATAAGACACACGGGTGCAGATCAATCCAACATCCATTTGTACAAATCTATTAAAGCCTGGTCATTATGTGGAACTGATGAATACTTAGTTGTTGTCAGCCCAGGGTTTCTGATGGCCATTGTGAACTGTTAAACTTGTCACACCTAATATAACAGGTACAAATTAAGTAATAGCTTTACATTAGGTTGGTCTGATCTAGTTTATCACTTTATAATAAATTACTTATTTAGGAATTCATATTCAACTTCAGGTATGGGAAAACTATGTATGAACACACACTTCAAAGAAGGGAAAGGCATAAATAAAGGAGCCCATGTGCTTTACATGTGACTATTTTGTGGGATAACAGAAGAATAAAGGTCACAGTAAGAGTGATACCCATAGGATAATGAGTAGGCCAGTGTAACAGTAAACTATAAGTTTCTTTGCTATTTTAGGCATATTAATATAATCTACTAGGAATTTAGTATAATGTATTAGGAAAATTTTTTACAATTAATATGATTCAGAATAAAATATTTTCTATAACAAGTTAATTAACTGATCTGATCCTCTTTAACAATCAGGTTGTGAATGAAAATTTTCTATTAGGTATTGTGCTAGATTTTATAGTACCTAATATGTGATATTAATATAAATTTTGAGAATTAGAAAAACAAAAATTAATGTTATACTAGAATGAGAGCAACTATCTTCATTTGCATTTCCACTGCTGTGAAGAGACACCCTGACCAAGACAACATTCAGCTGGAGCTAACTTATAGGTTCAGAGATTATCATCAAAGTGGGAAGCATGGGAGTGTGCAGGCAGGTGTGGTGCTGGAGGAGAAGCTGAGAGTTCTAAGTATAGTTCTGAAGGGAACCAAGAGAAGACTGGCAAAGCTCACTCCATAGTGACATATTTCCTCCACCAAGGCCACACTTACTCCAATAAGTACACACCTCCTAATAGTATTCCCTGAGGACCAACTACTCAAATATATGAGTTTATGGGGGCCAAACATATTCAGATCACTACAGTAACTAACAAAATAGTTCCATTCAAAATGAATGGTCATCTTGAATACAAAGTTATGCTAAATTTTCAAAACATACTTGCTCATTGTTGATTTTAGTATGAAATATTTTGAACCAGTATTGTTAAATCTTACTAGAACTTAATTGATAAAAACCAATAGTATTAACATCAAAATAATTTGGTTGAATTTGGAAAATTTTGCTACTTCATAAAAATTTACCAATGGAAATAGGTTAGTTTTTTTTAAAGATATATGTAATTTTCAGAAAATACATTTAAAATATGTCTTTGTATCTACACAGTCTATGTTTGTGATCTTAAATTTTCTTACAATATTGTGTTATTCTTGTAATAACTGATAATGTTAAGTGTGAACAAAAGTGCAACAGAAAAAGGCTTTATTTGCTAACATTAGTGTAGTTTTGGTTAACTCTGGTTTGTTGTAACCCAAGTATCATGTACATGACATTTGACAATCAACATGAGATGATATGTATGTAGTGTGAAATGATAGACATAGCTGAAATAGTGGATCATTGCCATGTCAGTGTCATGGTAAAGTGTAATGAAGCTCTGAGACTTACCAATAACAGAGTTAGGGTACAGTTCGTTATGTAAAAGCACAAGGCATGGATTCTACTCCCCTGGTATTTTTACTTACCTGCTCCATTGTCTGAGCATATAAATAATAATGAAAGTTCACAGAGAACTCTTAATAAATTCTTGCTTTTCTTTTAAACCTCACTTACTGTCTTACACTGTTACAATGCACTAATTACTTGGTGGTTTGAGAATTCTGCTGGAACTTTGTGATACTTCTGTCACTTAAGACAAAAAAACATTTCTTTTTAGTGGGTTTTAAATCAAAACCAGGTGTTAATATTACCAGAATTTGAGGTGTACCAGATTTGCATTTCTACAGGGGAAAACTTCTATTTAAAATCATTTTTCCTGAGGTAAACTAATATGAAATATAAAGCTCATGTTGATTCATTGTTCCATAAAATTCAATTCAATTTCCAGTGTAAATAACTTTCCAGTCAGTGAATCGCAACCCTTAACTCCAGCTAATCTGAGGGCTACTTCTCCCAGGACAAAAATTAGGCTAAGGATGGATCCCTATATCTCCTACTGTTCCTGATATTCAATCCCTCCAGTTCATTCCCTTCTTCTCATTTGCTTTCTATCTGAGCCAGTGTATTGGCAGTGCCTAGACACCACTGGCAAAGGGAGACAGATCACAATACCACACTACATGTCCCTTTCAGTCTAGATATTTCTCTTCCTGACTCTCATTAGAAAAAAGCAGACTTCTAAGGCATAAAAATTAAATAAATTAAAGTTAAAATAAAACTAATATCTCAGAATAGGACAACACAAAAAGAAGGAAAAGAACACAAGAAACAGAGACCCACTTACCCGCTAGTCAGAAATTTCATAAGAACACAAACTGGAAATCAAATATTCAAGGGACTGGTAGAGTAAAATAGATATTAAAAATAGATAGCTTTAAAAATAGGACAAGCTCTGAAGCAACTCGCTAGACAAGGAACTTCCAAAGATGTCAGTAAGTCCATTTCCTCTTGGCCATCCATTGTGGTGCATGCAGCCTACCCAGTGAGATGCTCTGGAACAAAACTAAATTTGCATTTACAAGTGATCACTAATTGGACATAGCTTCTGAGTTAGAGATCCCCATGTGTCACCTTCTCCTTTCATCTCTAAGACCCCATGTGGTACAGGTCTTTATAGGGCCTGTGCATGCTACCTCAGTCTTGGTGAATACTCAGACCTGGTGTGTTGCTCTTGATGATTTAGAGGGTCTTGTTTTCTTGCTGTACTTCATCCTCTTTTGCTCCTCTACTCTTTTTTTTT
>JADRCC010133546.1:0-10209 GCA_019843855.1 Hylomyscus alleni
GGTGGGGTGGCAGGCATGGGGAGGGGGGAGGCAACAGGGGTTTGTTCTTGTTGTTTTTGTTTGTTCATTAAAGAAAAAAATAATAAAAAAAAATTAAAAAAAAACTGCAAAGAAAGAGGAGGCGATACATGCTGTAGTTGATACACGGACAGTATATCCCCATAATGGGATATCATAATAGGATCATGGTCATCTATTAGCAGAATGAGATCACATAAGGAGGGAGAGACAGGGGATGTCTGTCCGAGTGCTAGCAACATTTTATTTTGCACCTTGCATGAAGACAACACGGATGTTGGTTTTGCTACTGCACCTTGCATGAAGACAACACGGATACTGGTTTTGCTACTGCTAAGTTGAACCTTAACGCTTTCTGATCTTCTTTCTGTGATTCCTCTTCCTAAAAGAATGAAAGCGAGAGTCAGAGAGAGAAGAAAGAAATGGAAATAGGGAAGAGGAAAGAAACAGGGGGAGGAAAGAGGGCAGAAAAGACACAAGGTACAAATCTGAGTTTATGTTCTTTCTGCCCAGTGTTCTATCCATTGATTCCAGAAGCTCAGCAAATGCCCACCCATGCTCCAACCTGCCTGACGTACGAGGAGTCAGAGCTTCAGATCTATTATACATCCTTTATCACTATATGTGGTCCCACCAACTCCAGAAACAGGCAACACATAGGAAGGAGCAAGGGATGTTAAGTTTTAACTTCAGCTCTGAACAAAAGGCAAAGCAAGAGGGGCCATGCTATGAAAGTGAAAATGCCAAGAGCCAACAGTGACCCAAGCCAGACCTCCCACATCTTCACTTAAAGCAGTCTCTTTCTCCTGGTGAGCAGCCTGCTAACAAGCTTGGAGAAGTGTCTTGTGGCTGTGTGAGTCTGTCAGCCCATCCAGGAGACGGGTGGTCACCTTCCCAGCTGCAGCTGTGTCCCCTCCCAACCACGCATCTATAGGCTCGGACACCAAATATCCCTTGGGGCCCAAGTGAGAAATCCTCTGTCCTGTCTCCTCTGCACAGGTTGATACCTTCTCTGCGTAAGAACAGCTCATCTGTCAGGACACAGCTGAAAGTTTGCCTCACCTAACTCTCTGAGTGCAATCAAGTATCCCTGTAGTATGTTCTCATGGCCTATTAATGTTTTCCTCCAGGGTCTTTGCCACTGTTTCTATTTACTTGTGGGATTATTCACTTTGGCACCAGCCTGCAGTTCTTGTGTACAGAGTGCATCGCCTACTTACTGAAGCCGTTTCCCCTCCTAGCACCTGTAAAGGCTGAGACACTACTACAACCGTCGATGTGTGAGCAAGCAAATGAATGGCTCGTTTGGAAACCAGTCTGTCTATAAGTTTCTACCTTTTACCAAACAGTTGGTTTTTAAGAATCCGTAAAAGACTCTTCAGTAGCTACAGCAGGTTTTCCATAAAATTGGAATGGCTTAGAAGCAGCACACTGATTTTCTTCCACTTGGTAGTTGGTGATATCATAAAACACACACTGGCTGCCCAATTAATTTTCTTCGATTACTGACAAGTTGGTTTCTTTAACCAATTACGTTTTTATGTACTTTCATTCATGTACTATGTGGGTGTATTTGTGGATGTGCAGGTGTTACAGTGGTGTGTGTATGGAGGTCAGAGGACAACTTGCAGGAATCAGTTTGCTCCCTCGTCATGTGTATCCCAGGGATCTGATTCAAGTCACCAATCAGGCTGGACAGTAAATTTTTTACCTATTGAGCCATCGTGCCATCCCAGTAATTACACTTCTAAGGAATAGTTTAATAGATATCTGAACAAAAGAGGAGATTATATAGACAAAGTGGGGGAAGAACAATGTGGCTTATACTTTCCCCCTGAGTAGTCTCCAAGGAACAAAGATCCTGAGCTCTCAAATGCTATTTAGAGGAAAGAGCAAGGGAAGAAAGCTATTAGCTTGATTAGCTAATTAGCTTAGGTAACTAAGTAACTTCCCACTCAGACTCACAAGTCCTACTGACTTCATTCATTTCCTGGTTACTGAAAAAAAGTATACTGCAAAATCAATAACTTCTGTAAAGGCTTTGCAACTATGAAATTGAAATATTGTAACCAAGGACTATTTCTTGAAAGATGATAGACAAGGGGCTGGGAAAACAGCTCAGATGCCATACAAGCATGAGGACTAGAGTTTGGATCCCCGGAACCTACACGAAAAGCTAGGCACACTGGTGTGCACCAGTAATAGTGGAACTGTGAAGGCAGACATGGATTTGCTGGCTAACCAGACTAACCAAGACAGAAAATTGCAGGTACAGTGAGAGACCCTGTCTCAAAAAGTTAGACAGAGAACAATTGAGGAAGACATCATAGGTCAGCCTCTAGCTTCTATAAGCATACACACCCATGTATACACACACACCCCTTAACAAACAAACATACACACACACACACACACACACACACACACACACATACACACACACATACCCCTCACACTGACTACACACAAGAAACATTTATTCAATATTTAGATGTAAGACCTACCTTTGGAGAGTCTATACCTACTATTCTTGTATATTATGTGAAAATTACTCTCTGAAAAAATTTCATGGTTTTGCAGATTTATGTTTACAAACATTGTTCCTAGGAAGAACTGATAGAGCACAATCAACTTTTAATCCAGCTATTTTCCCTGTCACAATGGCATACACACACAGAGGTGACAACACGCAGAAGAAAGTGGATTGCTTTCTGAAAACTGCTGTCTGGCCTTCTCTGCATACAGAGCTAATTGAAGAAAGGGGTTCAAACAGACCAAGTGGGGACTTATATTTTAATTTGTGCAAATGCATAAAGAAACCATGAAATTCATCTGTTCTGCATTGGGTGTTACCCAAATCCCTAAAATTTTAAGTACTAGATGGCCAACATTTTTTGGAATTATATATACACAGCACACAGTTGGATGACAGGTGTTCTGCTTACTGACTAGTTTTAGAAAATATGTTTTCTGACTTCAGTTTAAATTAGGAATTATGGAAATTTCTAAGACACAGTCTTCCCTGAAAGGAAGAGTGATCCACTTGTTCAGGTCCTAACAACATCTAATGTGTTGTCATAATGACAAAGCAAAGGTCGATAAGATGACCCGTTCATACGACTACTTCCAATACAGCCAAACCAAATGTCAGGGTGAAAGTCAATAAGACATCTTACTCATTGTACCACTTCAAATCTCCTTAAAGTACCTTGAAAGTATCTGGACAGCATCTTAGATAGCACACATTTTTTACTAGAAGGATTCTCTTATGCAGCATTTGTTGATACCTGGAAAGCAGTTAGTAAAATGACCCACTAAGACTTCTATCTTCTGTGTTTCTGAGATGTAGCATTCTGGGGGTGATATTAGCAAGTGATGATTCAGAATCTAACATAAGAAGGAAAACATATATTTTTGCAAAGAACTGTCAGTAAAGAACTCTCCTACCATGTGCAAAGCCTTGGGTTCAATCCTCAGAACTCAAAAACAACTTTTTAAATACTAAATTCAACATTCTGTTTGGTATGTACAGCTAAGTCCATATATTCAATATTTTCAAAGTACAATAATACGTGACTTAGCTTATCAAAGTGATCATATAAGCTAAATAATTCTACCTACTGATTCATTCACAGTGCTATGTTTTTGCTTAAAATTTTGCAAATCAAAGAAAAATTTTGTTTTAATTAATCTATACCTGGATAGAGGTAGAATGATATTTTTCATGCTCTCAAAGGTACTGATTTCATTGGTGGTATGGGGAATGAAGAATTTTCTAAGCATTTCAAAGACTCTCAAATAATAATGATGGCCCCACATAAGATAACACAAACTAACTTAATAGCCATATTCCTAAGCTTCGGGCCAGATTCAGTTCAGTGCAGTATTAATCATGATCTCATTGTGATCAAAAAGTCTAATTGAAAGTCCTGTATATCTTTAGCTAATAAACATGCTTTCAAAGCCTTAAGATTGACTTTATCCCATAAGGGTATATGCTCCTAGACATTTGTATTTACCATAGCATGGCTACTGGGGTATGAAAAGGGAAGAAAGAAGCTGCATACTCATCCACAGGAGTAAATAAGTTCGATCGTATGAAATACTACTACACAACTATAACAAAGAACAGAATATATGCATTTAATATATAAAGCCACTGACAGAAAAACATATATGATCTAGATCCTATGTGCCTGACAGTATTATCCAGTTTAAGCAGGTGTGGAGAGTATGGTGTATGTGCTTGTACAGGGCTATGCATTTCTTCTCTTTAGCTTCTAAAATATTAATAAGAAAAGGAAAAAACAGAAACTATTCAGTGCTGATAGCAGTGGATGAAAGTAAAGAAGTTAAGGAAAGTTACTTCAGCTTTTCATTTTAAGTCTTTACGTAGTTTGAATTTGGACAATCATCCCTCATTTGAAGTTTGTTTTGTATTTCGAAGTAAATATAGGAGAGTTGGTTGTTTGACAAACCTCCCCAGATATGGACTCAATATAGAATCCAAAGGAGAAGTAACTTTTAGAGTTGAGCATGGTGTGGACATGACCTTCCACTGCACATATGTAGTTCACCCTCTGCCCCATCCCGCTCTACCTGCCATTGATAAGCTCTTAAAGCATTTCCAATGCTTTATTTCTCCTTGCCAGGAATCTTCATGATGCAGCAACTCTCTTCTGCAACAATGACAAATACTGCAAGCTGTAACCATCTTAGGGGAGCAGTGTGAGGAACATCTGGAATGATGGTACCTACTAGGGACTTGGAAGCAGCTACTGTACCTGGAAGGGAAGTTGCTATGAAACCTACTCCACGTGGAACTGGACATCGATGCCATTCCTACCAAGGGAAACACAGATCAGGGACCTGCTCCATCCCCCATAGTGGAATCATCATGCTTTCTGATCAGCTTCCCATTCTACCATAGCCCACTCCAAAGTACGAAAAGGAGAACTTCATTATTCTGAGTTATTATGCCCCTTAGTGCCCAAAATCCTCTTCTTGACATTGACAGTCTTCAAAGATGACTGTCATACCTTACAAAGATGCATCATACCTTACAAAGATACATCCCTTGGAGCAGTTCAGGATGGCTAGAGAAGAGTAAGTTCAAAATGATGCTCAGTGGTACACTCAGAGAAGAAGGCGGCATTTGTAGAGTTTCTTCTAACCCCATCTTGCATTCTGTCTAAGTCTTTTACTCCAAGTATATTGGTTTCTTCAGAATTGCAGC
Source organism: Hylomyscus alleni (assembly GCA_019843855.1). Taxonomy (NCBI): domain Eukaryota; kingdom Metazoa; phylum Chordata; class Mammalia; order Rodentia; family Muridae; genus Hylomyscus; species Hylomyscus alleni. Next base: position 5,255 of record JADRCC010133546.1, read on the forward strand.
ACTGTGCCTGTATGCTTGAAATACTTCCACCTAAGGCAGACAAGTATGGGCCTATGCCACTGGTTGGATATCCAATTGACAGGGAGACTGTCACATAAGAGACATAAAGATGTGAGAAAAAATAGACTGAGAAAGGAGAACATGAAGCAAATCTTCTACCTCATCTTTGCCAAGACTCACAACACATCAAGGGTGCTAAAGAAGTCAGACAAGCACAATGTCCGTTAGAAAACACAAGCTTAAATGCACAACATGCAGGCAGTTGATTGTACTGGGATTCTTGCACTAGAGAGTAAATTTGGTATCAACATAGAGTCTTTTTCCTAGACATTTCTACATCTTTGATGCCTAGAGATGTGGTACCCAAAGCTGTCTGTAGCACGCAGCTCAATGGTGCTTGTAGAAGTTACCGCTCTGACAAGGATATACTATAATCTTTCCAATACATCATGCATTTTGAGACTGAAGGGCAATGCATGAGAAGTCATTAATATTTCTTATATTGATTATTTATGGAATTATAAAAATGTCAGGCTAAGTCAAATGTTATTTAAATTAAATTAAACATGGCTACTAAACATGTAAAACTATGTAGTTAATATTCTAACCTATTGGTTAGCTTAGACCTAGACTTTGCCTGACACACTGTAGCTGCCCAACACTCATTTAAAATGTACATAGGGTCAAATACTGGCTTCTTAGCCTTGATACTGAAAACTTGCTGAGTCTCTTTTTATTTTTATCTTTGCTGTGAGAATTAAAATACCTATCCCATGGGACTTGTAAAGACTAAATGAGATAGTCCTGCCCAAAGGCAAAAACACTACCCAGAGATATGTTTCTAGTATTTAAAGTTTGTTGAAGGCTTGAAGAAAAGGAGAAAACAGTACAACTGAATAATCCCCTAATTGTCAGGGCAGTCCTATTATCAGAGCATGTAAACACTGAGAACAACTACCATGAAAAATGAGATTAATGCCCCAAAACCACATTCATTATCCATCTTACACACTCAGAAAGCAGACCTCAGCAGAAAACAAAAGGTCTGCCCAGATTATGATGGGAAAACACATTTATCTGACAGCTTAGAGAAAATGTAAGGACTTAGTTGTTTCCACTGCTAGACTTAGGCAGGTTGGAGGGTGGGGGGAGGTAACTAACCTTTTAGTTTACTAAAGTCCATTTTCATACCAAGTAGGAAAAAAATGCCTTCACATGGAAAACTAAGGTAGGAACAATGAATTTTTTTTAAGTCAAATTAAATCAGGACAGATGCAAACCGACCAAAGAAAAACCACAGCTGTTTTGACTAATGCTACCAAGAGTAATTATATTCTCAACTCTCTCTAAGGCAATTAAAATACCTAATTTGGGAGGAGTAGGGGGATCGTGGAACCAATAATCCGTAGTCTCTTTCTTTTTCTTATTCTTGGCCTAAGCTACTCAAACTTAAGGGCTTAAGGTGGACAAATTTGCAATCCAGTTTGTATCACATAAAGTTCAAGGAAAAGTGGCTTTTAATCTCATTTCATGCTGAAAATTTAGTCAAATGAGCCCCATTCTTAAGCACTCGCCCTATCAGTCTTCTTTAAGGTGTGCCTCGGTACTAGGTCTGAGTTTTGTCGTAGAGTTGTAGAAATCTTGGCTCTTTTTCGTCTCTCAGTTACTCATATCTGCAGCAGACTTCACAATGTCTAGAAGCATTTTAGTCATCAGCTAGAGGGTGCATACTACTGGCATTTTATGGATAGATATTAAATACCTTGCTAAATATCCTACAAAGCCAATCCTACCACTTTTGGGGGGGATACTTTGCTAAGAATGTTTCCTGAGTTTGTTGTTTTCTTTTTAAGTGTTTTGTGCTTTGTTTAACAAAAGGTCAAAGAGAATTTGGTCCATCTATCATTACCTGTTAGATCTATGGACACATGATTGCAAGTCTAAGAAAGCATGAGTATCCATCCCCCTTACAGTGGCTAAGAAAACTCCTTAGAGAAAAATTTAGTCATAAATAAACCAAACTAATGGAAGTTAACAGACTAGATGCAAACCGAAGAAAACTGTGTTGTTAATGACTGATACTACCAAGAGTAATCATATATAAAAATCAGTATACAAACATTTATCAAGAAAAAAATATTACTAGCAGAATTTTTAATATAACCAGAGCACATTTTGTAAGAAAGTCACTTTTCTTTGTGTTCTTTTATTCAAGGGGTATCCATTCACTGAGCCCCTCTAGAATCTCAGAGAGCTGTACTAAGGCTTAGGAGGACATAACAATAGAACATCCTGTTGTCACCATCTGTAAACTTCAAAAGCTATGTCTTCAATTAAAATCTAGGTAGTATTGAACCATAGAAAATAAGAATCTAGACTTTGGAATTATCAAAGGGTAAACCAAGATAGGAGTCCACCCTTGGTGCCTCAATTCTCTGAGCCTCCCGTCCCTCCAGCATGAAGTAGAGATGATGAGACCCACTAGCTGAAGTGGCTATGAAGTCTACAGGATTAGGGATGCTAGCAGTGTGGTACCTGCAGCCCAGCAGTTGCTCTTTAAATGCCACACACTTCCTTATTCACGACAGTGCTTCCCTCTTAACTAGAGCTAAGTAACAATCATGGCTAGGTGACACGAAAAGGGAGACTTCTCGGAAGTATTAGAGAAACACCCTTCTTCATTTATTTTACTGTCTTTTTTAGGAAAAAAAACACCTAACAATATATATCCTTAACTCTAAAAGGCTGTCATAAAGAAAGTGAAATTGAAAAGAGTCCAGAAGCCTGATTACAATACTAATGGATGGCACACATTAGAAGAACAGTGAGGTTTTAGTGAGGAGGAATTCCTAGTTGAAAGGGACACCACTCAAGAATACAAGATATTAATATTTTTAGATGAAATAAGACATGACCTGGAATTTTTGAAAGAATTTGGGCCACAGATGAGCAGAAGTCCAGAGCTATCAGTTGATGTCCGTCAGATTAAAATTCATTTCTTGAAGTCCATATAAGATCTGTAGTACAGCCACAGGCATCCAAGAATTTGACTCATAGATTTAGATTTTTTAAACTAGTAAATATATTTACATCCCATAGATATTATTCTTAATTTCATGAGAGATAGCATCAACAACATATTTCTTTTTAAGAATTCTCAAATCCATATTTGTCTATGTATTTATCCCATAAGATAAATGGGTCAGGAATTCATATTCCCATTTTGTTGGTAAGACAGTGAAATGAGTTTGGCAGCCTGGGCTACAAACTAGTAGAAACAGTAGTTCTAGCATCCTGAATCTTCCATAAGTTTTCTAGTTATATGGTAACTCTTTCCCATTGCATCATTAATAGCACTTAAATGCTCACCATGAACTAAGATAAGTAACCCACGGTACATGTCACATATCTACGCCCCAAAATGTTCTCAACTGCAAAACTTGGAGTGACACAGTAAATTTGCTCTGCGCATCAAAAGCAGAGGTCACATCAGGAAGGCGGGAAAGCAGAGGTGGCCTTCCAAGTAGGCATGAGTGTATGAGTAGCATTTTGACAAGAAGCACAGAGCAAGGGGATCTGCAGGAGATTAGAGAAAAGAATTCTTGAAGGCAATTTCAGGGATCTCAGAGGAAAAATTTGGCTGGAGCATGGACTCCATATTTCCAGGAAAAGTGGTAGATTAACATGGAAAGTTAGATTGATTCCATATTGTAAAAGCATTTGAATGCCTGGGTGAGGAGCTTGCATTTAATTATGTAAACACTGTGGAAACTTAGTAAAGTGGGGGTGATCAGTTCAAATTTCTGCAGCACTCTGAGCAGAGGGACAGTCCTGCCCTCTCCCTCCCACTTAATTCTGAGTGTAGCTCTTTAATATATTGGCTGTTCGTGCCAACTGATCGCAACATTCCTTGAGAACAAAAAAACAGTATTGAATTTTGCTCCCAAATTGATAACAAAAATTTCAATGCCCAGTACACACTAGACATCCACAAAGTTCTCTGGAACAAATACAAACAGATTCTTGGGTGGAGGATTGAGCTAAGGAGGTAATCTTGGAAGGAGGCAAATACGGGAGGAAAATATTGTGTGGGGTCCTGACTGGACAAGAAGTCGTGGAGATGAAAGCGTAAATATGACTTTGAGGATTTGCTGTAGGTAACTGTGTGAAAGATAGATCTCAAAAACAGGAAAGCTGGGAGAACTGGTTTAGGGTAGTGAGTGCTAAGGGCAGAGAGATCATCAACAGACTTCCACAGGAGTGACCGGACACTGAGAATTGGTGCAAATCCATCCTGGACTGAATATTTTGCAAGAAACACTACAGGAAATACTGTATATTCTCCAGAGGAGGAAAAATGTGGTTTTTGTTTTCCTAAAATTGTTCTTTGATAAAGCCAGGGGTTTGAAGGGTCATAACGAGTTACCTGTGACGATGCAGAACCTTGAGAATAAGCAGGCATCAGATTACTGTCTCAGGAAGCCAGGGGAATTTATCTTTGTATCAGTCCCACAACTGAAGATCATCATGGCTATCAAGGAGGACAGTGCACAAGCAGTACTGTGCAGTCCAACGTCCAGGAAGACAACCTGACTTAACGTGTGCCCAGCGTAGCCAAGAGATGCCTTTCAGTGCTTGAAGGAATGAGTTGATGAATTGGTAGATGGCAAGAGATCCCGTCTTGAACGAGGTAGTAGGTGAAGTGGAAACTGATACTCTGGGTTGTTTTGGACTTCCACACACATGCTATGTCACATATACACTGGCAGCAAGCTTTATTGAGGTCCATTAAGCAAAGGCTATTTCCTCCTGGTTAAAAAACATGATTGTTTTTCCAGGTTATTAAAATTTACTTACTAATTTTTGTATAATTTGACTCTCTGTGTGTCTCTGTACCCACCTAATGAGTGTGTGTGTATGTGTGTGTGTGTGTGTGTGTGTGTGTGTGTGTGTGT
>JADRCC010133555.1:0-11895 GCA_019843855.1 Hylomyscus alleni
CATATATAGTGATGTGGTGGCCACAAGTAAAGGTGGGAGGTGAGCCCAATGGATTCTGGGAACATGTTGCCTTGGCAACAGGTCTGTGAGGCCTGCCCATGTGACCACACAGGCTTTGGAGGCCCTGATGCCAATATTCCTCACAGCACAGCTCCTGGGTTAGTGACAGTGGGGGTGGGCTAGTGCTCTTATACATGAAGGCACAAACACGAGAAAGACAAGGAAGGGTGGGCTAAGCTTGGTTCTTTTCCTGGAGGCGTTGACATGCTATAGAATGTGACCAGGTAGAAAATTTGAGCTGGACAGCCATTTTATGCTTTGGAGTTTGTTGCTGAGGCAAGGTCCCCTGTGTAGTCTCTAGTTGAAGACATCAAACTTCTGATCCTCCTGCCTCCACCTCCCCTGAGAAACACTACTTTCCTACAGAATTTGACCGTGAACCTTCCTCTTTTAGGTATCTCACTGTTTGTCTTTTGTTCCTGTTTTTGCTTGAGTCTCCATTAAGAAAGATGTTCAGCATTTGTTTTCCCATTAACTAGCATGATTCTCTTCAGACATTTCTGTATTTCTGCCAGCAAAATACAGCCATTCCCTGATGGCTGTGCAAGTTGGTAAGATGTCAGCTAAATGTTCCACCTAGTCCACACAGTTAACAAAAGCAGACTGGGGGAGGTGGGGGATTTTCCAACCTTCTCTATAGCTCTGCCTTCCACATGGAAGCTTATCAACTCCTCTCAGGTGATACAGGCAGCAGCCTGGCTCCTCTGCTCAGCTGGGGAGCATGTGAGCTTGCCTGGCTTAGTGACAATGGTCTTAGTGGTGCCATCACAGACAGAGGTCTGAGAGAGTGCCCAGGACTGATACCACATCCCCTGTAGATAAGCTGGGGTTGATGGAGAGTTGGTGAGGCTGGCTACATATTCTACTTGCCAGAAGTTTCAGCTGGCATCACCTAGCCTCACATTCAGATCCCCTCTTTCTCTCTCCATCTCTTATCAGGAGAGGACATATGCACTAAAATAGTGAAGATTCTAACTTGGAATAAGCTTAGCAAAAGCCCAAGGTGAAGGTGAAGGAAATAATTTGGTCGTTTTCTTCCCAACAAGGTTAAGGATGACGTCAGGCTTAGTTATCTGACTAAAATAAAAGCCCTATCTTTTGGAGTAGTTCTTTGAATATTTTAATGCACATATAAATAAATATGAAGTGCTAGCGCTATAGTTCAGATTATGAGTGTCCCTCAAAAGCCTCATGTGCAAAAGACTTAGGGTCCAGCCTGTGGTGCTATGGGACTTGGTCAGGCCTTGCAGGAGAGAGTTAAGTCAATGGGGGTGTGTTCTGGGGAGGGGATATTGAAACCCTGGCCATACTGGCTTCCTTCTTCCCTCTTGCTTCCTTTGCTACATCTCTCCGTGAGGTATGGCTTCACCACAGTTCAAAACCACATAGCCAATCAACTGGGAACCCAAAACGTATCTTTCTCCCTTTTGAGTTCATTATCTATGGTACTTTATCCTTGAAGCGAAAAATTAACAAATTTAGACCTTCTTCAGATTGTTCATTTTAAAGGAATGGATTCTTTTTATGTGTCTCCCACCATCCCCACTCATGTATGTTCCAACATGCTAACAAGAAAACTAGCAGTGCGGCCTTTGAACAAATGATTCCTTTTCCTAGTCTGTATTCCTGTGTTCTAAGGTGTGAACATCAGAAATCAGAAATAGTAATCTCTTATCAGCAGGCTTCCTGGATGGCCTGAAACATTGTACTGAAAGTGACTCACTGACAAACATCTGTTCACTTTTACAGGGGTCGGGAGTAGGGGTGGTCAATTTCAACTAGTAAGCTTAGAAGGAGCCAGACCAGGGCCAGCAGCATCTTTTTATTATTCCAGCTCCTCCGAATTCACATGAGCTGGATAAGTACACTCAAACCCCAAAGCTGGGTAATCCAGCCCCCAGAGCTGACAGGTCAGTGACGCTGAGCAGAGCTCCCACAGACTTGGCATGGACTGGTGGCATCGCCCTGCCCTAGGTGCAATCGGAGTCCTAAGAGAATGCAATACAGTGTAACCATTATCATCTCACTGTGCAGCAGAGCTTGCAAGGTTTCCCTTTTGCGTGACTCTAGTGACTGAGGCTTTGACCAACAACTCCCCAGGACGCTCCCATCCCGTACCTCTACTCATCCTAAGTGTTGATGAGATCAGTGCTTTTAGATTCCACACCTGAGTGAGGTCATGCACTAGGGTAAAATGTATTCTGAAGGAAGCAGAAAGAATGAATATGAAATATACTAGCTGCATTTAAGCTTCCCACTGTGTGTCTGTGTGTATGTGTTTCAAAACATTATGTTGTATAGGATAAAGACAGATGGTGTTACTTGTCAATTTAAAATATATAAGCACTGGGCATGATGAAAGACACCTTTAATTTCAGTGCTCAGGAGGCAGAGGGCAGCTTGGTCTAATAGTAAGTTCCAGGCTAGCCAGGGCTACATAGTGAGACTATCCCCTCAAATAACCAGTGAGGGGGCAGGGGGGCTGACTGGCATGCCACTGGTGTTGCAGGATATTTGAATCTGCTTTTAGTTAGGGTGTGGCTCAGCCTGTAGCATACACCTTAACTCCCTCTGGCTGGAATACAGACACACGCTTAGTACTCACCCTTAATTCCAAACAGTGATGGTAAAGTTAGTTTGTAGAAGGAAGCACCCTTGTTTGAAAGTGATGTCTAATTGAATGGCAACTAAAAGTGGTGAATCAGAGAAAGATTTGACAGGATAGGATACACTTAACTCTCAGGAGGAGAGAGAGGAAAGGGAAGCTACTTAAGGGAGAGACAGGCAGTAAAGGAAGAAGAGAGTACAGTACAGGAATACAGTAGAGTTTGTGGAAAGCAGTACAGTAGAGGTGAGAGGGAAAGTATGGCCATGAAGAGAGGGAGAAGAAGAGTTTCACAGAGACAGATTGAAGAGAGAACAAGCTAGACACAGGTGAAGACAGAAGGGGCAAGAGAATGAGAAGGAGCCAGAAGATTAGAAAAGATTTCTAGAGTTTGAGGCCAAGCAGAGCAATTCAGAGGCCCAGAGAAAAGTCAGACTAAGTCAGCTGGGAGAGGAGTTTGAGCCAGAACAGCTTAGTTGAACCAGCCAACCAAAGTTCAATCAGCAAATCTCAGAGGCTGAAAACATTCTAAGCTTAGGACTGGGCCTAGGTTAGCAGATGGGGGCAGTAAGCTCCAGACTACAATTACATAGTGAATAAAAGATACTTTTACACACTGGCATCAAGTAGAGAAGCCCTGCCCTACTGTCTCTGTTCTCTGTCTCATACAGCTTAACTAAAGCTTTATTTTCCCATTTTCTCGGACTATGTGTGTGTCTATGTACATGTCTGGGCATGTGTATGTGGGTACATGCGTGTATACATGTGGAGTGTCCTTCAGGCTCTGCTTCCCCAGCTCCCCACACCTAGAAGCATGACCAGCCTGGGAGTGGGGGAGCAGTGGAACTCATAGGTGGCAGTGAGCACAGAGGAGAACAGGTCCTCGGGAGGCATCTTGATGTGGTGGAGAGGGCTATTTAAATCTTTGGGGGGTGGGTAGGGGCTATTGGGATGAGCATACATCATTGGTACAGGCCAGGGTACTGGGAATGCCTCATTTGCATAAGGAGGAATTCCATGTGCTACCAGACATGGACATGACCCTATAAGGAAAGAGGAAGCTTAACCTGGCTAATGGGCTATGTCACCACCTCTGGTGGGGCAAAGGTGGGAGCACAGGTATACCTGTGCCAGGTCATGCAGGCCCAGGTGGTGGGATGTAGTCGTATTCCTGCCAATCAGGATGAGATTGCCGGAATTTGGACACTTTGACCTCACTCTTGCTTTGGCCCTATTCCCCAGCCCTATCCCCAAACCCAAACTCCCAGGCCCCACAGAGGCCAGAGGTTGATACTGGGCTGTCTTTCTTCATTGCTCATCATCTTATCTTTGTTTAGATAGAGTCTCTTACAGAACTCAACAATTGTCTACTGGCTAGAGTAACATGTCAATAAGATCTATAGATCTGCCTGTCTCTGTTGCCCAGAACTGGAATTAAAAATGTGTGCTGTGGTACCTGGCTTTTTAATATGAATACTGTGAGTCTAAACTCAGGTCCTCTTGCTTGTGTAACAGGCCATCTCTGCAGCCTGAATGACTGAAAGTTTCACACAAGATTGTCCTCTATCGGGCTGGTGAGATGGCTCAGTGGGGAAGAGCACCGACTGCTCTTCGGAAGGTCGTGAGTTCAAATCCCCCCAACCACATGGTGGCTCACAACCACCCGTAATGAGATCTCACGCCCTCTTCTGATGTGTCTGAAGACAGCTACAGTGTACTTACATATAATAAATAAATAAATCTTAAAAAAAAAAAGATTGTCCTCTATCACGTCTTCTGATCTTGAGTATTAGATAACTCCATGTTTACAGAGTCCATACTCCATCTGTGAACTCTAGGATCTGTGAAATTTCAAGCATAAATGTGTGAGCTAGCTTTCTATTTTTCTAACAAAATACTTGTGAAGATCAAGTTATAAGGGATTTAGGTTTAGTTTGGCTCATAGTTTTAGAGATTCCTGCCCACAATTGCTTGTCCCTTTAGGACAATAATGAGGCATTTAATTTTTAATATTAAAATAATAAGATCTAGAGTTCATTAGTGTTCAATTAACAGACTGAGGAGAAATCCTATACAAAAGGAGAAAAGAGTTTTCAGGGTTTTTATACAGAAAATCATACCATCCGAAACTAAAGATACTTTGACCTATTCCTTTCTACTTATATTCCTTTATTTCTTCTGTTGTCTTATTGACCCTGGTAACACTTTAAGTACTATATTGAATAAGTATGGAAACAGTGGAACCATTTTCTTGATCCTAATTTTTGTGGGAATTCTTTGAGTTTCCCCACATGGTGTAATTTGTCTGTATGTTTGTCATACGTAGCCCTTACTGTATTGAGATGTATTTATCTATTCATAGTCTCATCATAAATATATGCTGCTGTTTGTCAAGAGCCTTTTCTGTGTCTATTGAGAGTATAATGTAATATCTGGGCTTGAGTCCATGTGTGTGATAGATTACGTGTATTGATTTGTATATATCCCCGAGCCTCTGGGAGAAGGCCAGTTTGATCATGGTAAATGATCTTTATGCTGGGCTCTTGAATTTGGTTTACAAGCACTTTACTGAGAATGCTTGCATCTATGTTCAGCATTGAGACTGAGCTGTAATTTTCTTCCTATTGCTTTTTAAATCTGATCTTGGTATCTGGATCATTCTAGCTTTATAAAGAGGTGGGTCGTGTTCTTTTCTTGTCTGTTTTATGGGCTAGTTTGATAATTATTGATATTAGTTTGGCTTCAAAGGTTTGATAGACCCCAGCAGTGAATCCATCTGGGCTCACAGCTTGTTTTTATTTGGGAGACTCTTGTTTTAATTGCTGCTTCAGTGCGATTGTTTGTTCTAGGTCTTTTTAAATAATTTCATCTTGGTTTAATTTTGGTAGGTTATAGGATAGTGGAATATGAGTAAGCCATGCTAGTTCAGTAGTTAAGCAGATGACGAATAGGAAAACACCTAACACTACAATATCAACAAACTGAGTGAAATTGAATCCATATCTTTCAGTATTAACTCTGATTAGTAACAGTCACAATATCCCACTCAAAAGACACAGGCTATCAGATTCAGTTATAAAATGGGCTCCATTTACTGTTACATGTAAGAGACATTCTTCAGCATCAAAGACTCACGCAACCTTGGGTTGAAGCTGTGGAAAAGATATTCCCAGCAAGCATTTTGAGAAGTGTAACACTGTGCCAATAGCTGGCAAAATGCACTTCAAACCAGAAGTAGTCAGAAGAAAGGTCACTTCACATTAGTCAGAGCAGTTTATCAAGAAGTCATTACAGCTTTCATCACGTGCATAACAGGCAGGAGCATGCCCAGGTTTACAGAGGAGACGATATGAGTGGTAAAGACACACTAGCTACAGCACAGTAACAGTGGGTCTTGGAAGACTACATGAGGACCTGTGGGTGCCTGGCAAACTTATCCTCTCCTTTAAAAGGATAGGTGGACTCCCCGTGGTGCACAGCTGGAATCCCTGTGGTACACAGCTGGAATCCTTGTGACACATCCCCTGAATCCACCCTTCCCATCAAGTAAAGCTCTGAAGTCCTGGAAAAGTCCAGACAGTTGACTGTGTAAACACCATGCACCAGGTGTGCATGGCCCTGAAAAGTCCCCTCTGCTTTAGCACTAATCAACCCACAGGAAGAAACTACAAGAATCATGCCATATGGTTGCGTTTCTCTTCTTTTCTTGTGATTATATCAGTTCCAGTCAAGTACTCTCGTCTGGTTTGCAATGCATTATAACCTTGGGCAAGGAGGTAGCTGGGTTGTAACCACAGCAGTGGGATTTAGGAGCCTGGCTGTAAATGTCTTCAGCTCCTTTACTGTTCTGTTGTTTGATTTAGTTTGTAGAATGAGTTCAACTACATAGATCAGGCTCTCCTTGAACTCACAACCCTTTTACTACCACACCTGGCTTAAATGTGTGTGTGTGTGTGTGTGTGTGTGTGTAAATATATATGTAAAATTTTATGTGTGTGAGTGTTTTGCCTACATATACGTATACAATGTCTGTGTACCATATGTATGCCTGGTGCCCACAGAAGCAAGAAGAGGGTGTCGAATCCCTTAGAGCTGAATTTACAGGCCGTTTTTAGCTCCAGAATGGATGTTGGAAATAGAACTCCGAGTCCTCTAGAAGAAAAGCCAGTATTTGCAACCTCTGAGCCATCTCTCCAACACCCAACGTCCATCTTTTTAAAAGCAATTCCCCTTATCTGTGAGCTCTACCTGCTGACTCAATAAGCTACATTTACATTGCAGTGGACACTATAAGTCACCTAGAGGTGACCGATAGCACACGGGAAGAGGTGCACAGGTTGTGTACAGATACAATAGCATAGATGATCCTTATAGGGAAGTGTGTGGTTTAGAACCAATGTCCAGTGGATAATGGGGGATGAATGTCATTTATTCTCAACTATCTCATGAATGCTAAGAAATTACACAATCTCATCTTCATCTCTGTGTTCAGCATTTCCACTAAAGCAGCTCATGCAAAAGGCAAGACTGTTTCTGCAGTGGAGGATCGTCCCAGGGATAGGAAGGTGGGAGGCTGGCTTAGCCGAAAAGCTTGTTTTTCTACTCCAAAGAACCCTCCAGTGGCCCCAGGGAAGAGACATCCAAATAAATCTTTTCCATCAGTTATTTCACTGACTTTGTGATTAATTCTAAGAAGAATTCGGGAAACCTCATGATTAGTTCCCTGACCTTGACATCTAGATGTGCAGGCGGCTGACAGATTTATTTCAAGAGTGCCCCTTGGCGTTGGGGTCACTGGAAAAGACACAGCAGAGCTTTGCAAATGCAACCACAGTAATTCTCTGTGAATCTCTTTGGAGCATTTAAAAGCTAACCTGCCCCCTTATTTATGGTCCATCAGCCTGTCTGGGAGGATAAAGGGCTTACACAACAAAAAGAGGGATGCTACACCCCTGCCATTCTCTGATAGAAGCACAAATGAGCTGGATGTGTGACCTTTGCATGCTGCCAAAGGACAGCACTGGGGGAAGGCTGAACTAGGAGCCATGTTACCAGCCCAGGGGAGGCAAGGCAGGACAGAGGGGACAGAGGCGGATGAGAGTGAACTGGTGAGTCACAGAAGGCACACTAAAGTCACAACTTCAAAGTTTTTTTTTTTATCTTATGTCAGTGGGAAGCATACCCACCCACCCTGTGCTTTCCTTTCATCATTCAATAAATCATAGAAGGCAATGACGTGGTGACTTTGTTTTCAATTATGGATCTGAGCACACTTGAGGCTGAGCTGCTCAATAGGTTCCGCAGAGGTCCATTTGTTGAATGACCCTTTGCCAAGGGTGGCCTAAGACCCTGGGAAATATCAAATATTTACATTATGATTCATAAGAGTAGCAAAATTACAAAGTAGCAACAAAAATAATTTTATGATTGGGGCCACTATAACATGAGGAACTGTATTAAAAGGTCACAGCATTAGGAAGATTGAGAACCACTGAGTTAGACAGAAGACATAAGCCTTAGTGAGCTACTGGGTAATGTTGGGTAGAATAAAATATAACAATGTATATATTTCAAATTTTCTAAAAGTAGATTTTTAATGTTTTACCACAAAAGAGTTGTTATGTGGAATGATAGATTTGTTAATTAGTGTAACATAATAATTCACAATGTAAAATCAGCACTGCATTGGATTACAATGTATATAATTAATTTTATTTGAAAATATAGAGACACTGGGGAATAGTCATATTAATTCAAGGCAATTGACAAACATCTAGCAAAACAAAGATTGAAGACACTCATGGCTAAGATCCAGGCCCTGTGGACATCAAACGGGCAGATAATAAGGTAGTGACATGAAACACTTGTACAAGTCTCAGAAGTTACATTAAAGCCATCCACTTCTTAAAAATGCAGGCTACCATAACTTAGGGAATAGGAAATAAATCTAATGAGGGAAGGAAATTCATAGTTGCACAGCTGCCCAGAACAAAACACCCAAAGCCAGAAGTTTCTCTGGAGAATACACCAAGTATTTTAAAAGGTATTGTCATTTCTGTACACTATTTATGAAAATAGAAAAGAAAGTTACACTTATTAATTGATTTAATGAAACTACTATCATTTTACCGAAAGGGGACACAGATAATGCAGAAAAAAAAAAAAAGCTCAGAGATCACTCAGTAATAAATGTGCAAAAGTCCTTGAAAATGGCAAAAGGAAATACATATTCATGTTTGTAAATCATACACATCATTACAAGGCTAATCAATTTAATCCACCCTTTAACAGGACAAAGAAGAAATGCCACATGGTTATGTTAGCTGTTGTAGAAAAGACATTTGGCAAAATTGAACATCCTTTTGTGATTTAAAAAATAACTTAGCAGAAAATATTGTGTGGAAAAAAAACAATTCTCCATGAAAAATTGAATCAGAAATCCCTCATCTAATCTTTAGAATTGTAAAGCATTATGACTAGTTTTGAATAATTTTATTTTGTGAAATGACAATTGTGCTTAATCTAGCTACAGTTTAGCGTACTATGTACCAACTATTTTAGCATTTTTCTAATTGAACAATATTTACACTAATTAAAGAAAGTGAACTCATGTTTTTTTAACATTTCTTCTTTAATTAATTATTTATTTACATTCCAAACGTAAATAAATAAATTCCGTGCCAGAGTTCTTTATACCATTCTCCCTCCCCTTGGCCTCTTAGATGGTGCTCCCCTCCCCTGCGCACCCCCCTTTCCCAGGCCTCAAGTCTCTACAGGATTAGGTGCATCCTCTCCCACTGAGGCCAGATAAGGCAGTCCTCCGCTGCACATGTGCAGGGGTCGGGGTGAGGGCATCTTGGACCAGCCTGTGTAGGCTCTTTGGTTGGTGGCTTAGTCTCTGGGAGCTCCCAGGGGTCCAGGTTAGTTGATGCTGTTGGTCTTCCTATGGAGTTGCCATCCCCCTCCGGTCCTTTAAGCCTTTTCCTAACTCTTCTGTGAACTCATATTATTAAAGAAAAATATAACAGTCAAAAACTAGCTTAGGAAAATAGACCTAAGTAATGCCCTCAAGCTAGAAAACTGACTGCAAAATCCTATATCAACACAATTGATGTGAAAGATTGAACACTTTTCTCCTAAAATAAAGAACAAAGCAAGCATGCTTAATCTCACAGGTCTTATCCAACAGAGACACAGTGTTGGAAGCTCAAGCCAATGTAGTCAGACAAGAAAATAAAATAGGAGACATACACATTGCAAAGGATAACGTGAAATCAATTCGATTTATATGACATTCATATAATGTATAAAATCACAATGAAAAAATGTTAAAAGACAGCAAGCAAACAATACAACTAGCTAACACTAACAAATAGCTAATCAATGGGTTTGGAAAGGCTATAGGACACACACAATTTGATCAGTTACTCCATCTTAGAAAGGAGAAAGGAGAGTGTAGGCATAAATTTTTCTCAACTTACTTTAATAAACATTCAACCTCCCCTCTAGTCCAACACCCACCAGAAGGAGTAGAAAAGTCATTAGGACACAGGGAAAGTAGACCTGTTTAAAGTATTTCTTTGGGGGTGAGTCCAATCTTTGTTATCAAGATATCAGCAGTTCAGTTCCAGTAGCAAACACCACACATGAACCAGCAGCTGCAGTCCCATCCACTTGGCAGTCACCACACATGAACCAGCAAGGGAAGTTCAATCCAGAAGAAACTGCAAAGCTCTCCAACCTGTGGGAGGCCTCAGAAGCACAGTAAGAAGCTGCAGAAGAAGTTCTGTGGCAAGTTTCTCACTATGACCACAAGCCACAAGCAAAGCTCAACAATGCAATGTAAGGTGGACAAATGCATGGTTGTCGTTAGCAAAGAATAGTAAGTATGTATCACACAGATACAGCATGCTAAATTTTGACAAAGCAATGCAGAGCAAAGCAAACCAATGTTCGAGCTCCCACTGTCTGTGGGGTCATATTTATATTCCTTCTGAACGTTGTGCATCCATTCATGTATTTGCTATAGCAAAGCATTCTTTCACCCGTGTCTGCTTCAGGAAAACATCCTTTCATGTGTCTGCTTTAGCAAAACCCTTTCACCTGTGTGCCCCAGCAAAACATAATTTGACATAACTGACTTTCCAAAGAAACCAGAAGTTTCCTCTTCAAGAGACCTTGAAATATCATTTATAGTTTCTCAGAATACATATAAATTTAACAAAGCATATATCTGACTCATCCATTTAAAAAGTGGAGATATGTACTCTATTCTTACATTTGAACATAAGAACAGTATCCGTTCTTCCCAGATTGATATGTTAGGTTTACCTAACTCCTACCAAAATCCCAGCCAAAAATTTTATAGACATTGACAATCATATTCTAAAGCACATATGGGAAGAAGAAATTTCAAAGAGAATAAAATGGGAAAAATCTACTTATTTCATTTCTGCATTATTGCTGTAGAAATCAAGACTGTAGTGGGGACAGACATACAGACAGACCAGTGGAACATAGCAGAGAAGCCAGAAATGGATTCACACAGATACAGCGTGCTAAGTTTTGACAAAGCAATGCAGAAAAGAAGACGTTGCCACAGTCATTAGATCAGTTAGACATCTCTAGGCAAAATCGGCCTCAGCTAAAGTCTTGTATCTTATACAAAAATTAACTGAAAAATTCTAATGAGTCAAAAAGCAATGATTAAAAACTTTTGAGAAAGTTTTAGAGACAATCAGTAGAAAATCATCAGAATCGAGGGCTCTTACATTAATGATTAGAATGCAAGAGTAAAATATTTAGACAGCATCAAAACTGGAAACTTTTACTCTACAAATAATTGTCTTAGGTGATGAGGAGAAGCTGTATAAAATGAGACACTGTAGAATTTGCAAGCCACATGTTTAACAGAGCCATGCACTTGTGTGTACTGGCTCTTAGATTCTGAAGTTATAATTGTTTTATTTTGCTGTGTTTAGTGTCCTGTGTTCCTGCTTCTAATTCTTCTCAGTTGTTCCAAAAGGACTGAAGGTCTGTCAGTGCGAGCCTGCTCCAGTGGCGTTGGCAAGCTTTGTTTTCCATTTTCAGAATAGTTCCCGGAGCCTCTGACTCCTGCCTCAGCATGACTTGCTTGGTCACAGAGGTGGTCTGTTGTTCTTTTCTCATGGCCTTTGAATTTCCTTATCTCTTGTCTGTGTGCATCATTCTTCCTTTTCCTCCTCCCCCCC
>JADRCC010133560.1:0-10912 GCA_019843855.1 Hylomyscus alleni
ACACGTAAAAGTGGAAGGTGAGAACTCAATGGATTCTGGGAATATGGCAGCTGTTGCTCTGGCAACAGGTCTGTGAGGCCCACCTATGTAATGTCACGGGCTTCAGAGGCCCTGATGTTAACACTTAGTAGGACCCATTGGCACAAACAGCATAACATCCATTTTACGAACCCCTTCTTGGCTTTCTTTCCTTTCTCACCTGGCAAATAAGAGTCCTAACATCACCTTTGGCAGGCTTTGTCTCCGTTTCTGATTTCATATGAGCAAAACTATAATTCTTCAAAATTGAATAAGAAACAGTTCTTACCCTTACAAATCTTCCAATTTTTTGTATTTTGCAAACACGTAAACACTATGTTGAAGTGCAAAGATACAAGATGGGACAGTTTCCAAGAAAAAGAAAGAAGCAAGGAGAAAGTAATTTTAAGTAAAGCTTCTGGGAGAAACAGTACTAGAACTGATTCTTAGAGGACAGATTGGCTTTAGGGAATTCAAGAAGAAGGAAAAAACTTCCAGAAGAGGAACAATCTAAGAACACAGTCACATCACAAACACAAGTAAATAACACAAGTTGTTGAGCAATGCTCCCTTATTAGAGTACAATACATAAACACAGTCAGGAGACAGGTCAGATGCAGGTAATGAAGGGGTCCAGGTACCATTTGGATGTTCTGCTTTGAACCCCAAATTAGGCACAGACACACACATCACCAATTTCCAATCACAAAGAGATCCTTTATTAAGCAAAGCAAAGAGACAAGGTGACTGAATCGCATTCAGGCAGAAATAGCAGCAAATAGCTTTGCAAGTGTTAATTTCAAGAGGGAAAAGTGGGAAGTCCAAGTTAGAATGAGCTAGAATGTGTTGTTTGATTGAGTATGTTAATTAGGGTATCAAAATGGATCTTTGATTGCTGGACCTTAATGTTTTGATAGTTGGACCTTGGCAATCAGCCTCAGCAATGAGATTGGCATAAGAGAGTGACTAAATGAGGAAATGGTGACTAGCTTTAGGAATGAAATCTAACATTTTGCAAGGGAAAAAGTGGGGGAAAGGACAAAACCTATTGGTTCCATGTTGCCATGCTCAAGCCAGCTAGAACCCTTCTGGTCATGTCTCTATTACTTTGCAGCTGCTATGAACAGACACTGTAACCAAGGCAACTCATAGAAAAAAAAGATTTTATTGGATCTTGCTTAAATTTCAGAGAGTTAGAGCCATGACCATCACAATGGAAAGCTGGCACCAGGGACACAGGCTGATGCTGGAGTAGTACCTGAGACCCTACATGTGGTACACAAGCACAGGTCATGGGAACTAACTGGGAATAGCATGGGCTTTTGAAACCTCACCCACCTTCACTAACCCCCTTCCCGCAACAAGGCCACACCTCCTAATACTTCCTACTAACTGAAGACCAAGCATTGTAATGTATGAGCATATGGGAACCATTCTCATTCAAACCACCACAGGAATGAAGCTAGAAAGCTGGTCATGCAGCATTTATGCATTGCTTAAAATCCTTGAAAGTGTTTCTAACCCCTCTATCTTTCACATTTCTCACATAAGCTATTAGCAAGTCTTTTTTTTAATGATGGAAACAAAAATATACCTAAAAGTGAAGATTCTAGAACTTTTCCTGTCTTGTATCATTCCTCAAACTTGACCTTGGCCTTCAACCTAGCATTGCATTTCAAAACTGAGTCTCTAAAGACAACCTTGTTGACAAGAGTTTTGTCCAAGGGGATAACCACAAAGGACCTTGTGGGTATGAAGTGACTCTAGTTATATATATTCACAAAGGACTTGATCTTTGATCTTTTAGAGGTTTTGTTCTTGTTCATAGAAGTTGTCACTTTGGGGAAATAGTGATCAATCCAGTCACCAAGGGTAGTCTGAGGTACCATCATTAATGTCCTTCATGATGACAGCTTTGCATCCAGCCAGGACAAGCACTCCTTTCCTCAGTTTCGTGTACTTGCTCATTTCAACAGCAAGCAACTGGCACTCAGCAGAAGGCAAAGAAGGACCTTAACAAATCTTCTTGTTTAACTTCCAAATAGCTTCTTATTCCAATCCTGGAGTGACTAGTCTAACCCCATATCAACTTTACCTTTTCTTATCTTACAATCCTTTACACCATGAGTCAGTTTATATTATTCCCTTTTTTTAAATCCTCCAAGGGATTACATCACATTGGAATAAAACTGAGTCCTCTTTAGTCTTGTGGTCAGCCACATTTCTGTCCTTATGTCTTTCTACTTTCCCCTGTCTTACTTGTTCCAGCCACGCTAATCTCCTAGGTATACTTGAATACTTTAATAACATGTGGCTAGTAGCTGCCTACTGGGCACAGAGTAAAACATGATTATAGAAAGTTCTTTTGGGTAGTGCTATACTAGATGGTCTGGTTCTCAATGCAAGATCAGAGGTTTTTTGTTGTTTTCATTTTGTTTTGTCTAGCACCAAACACAATGCTTGACACCCAAAAAATACTCAATCAATATTTCAAATGTAAAAGAATTAATGAATAAATAAGTAAATTTCAATAAAGGAGCATGAGTTTGTTGTCTGACAGACCTAGATTTGAACTGTAGGTTTACCTTCTACTTGTTATACTGGACTAAACAACCCCCCTGAACCACATTTCTTTGTATGTCAAATGAAAGTGATAAAATTC
The DNA here is from genome assembly GCA_019843855.1 of Hylomyscus alleni. NCBI lineage: Eukaryota > Metazoa > Chordata > Mammalia > Rodentia > Muridae > Hylomyscus > Hylomyscus alleni. Next base: position 2,681 of record JADRCC010133560.1, read on the forward strand.
TATGAAAATCAAATATGCCACAATGCATAAAGCAGCAGATAGAATGTCTGGCACATGAACTAATAACATTAATATTGTTATAATCTTCTTGAATGGTATGTCATGCAAACACAGTGTTTCTCAACTGGGAGTGACTTTACCCACCTCCCAGCCAAACAATATTTTCAAAATGTCTCATTTAGAAAAGTTTTAAGGTGTTGCAAGGGGTGGGTGTGTTAGCATTGCCATCTGGTTCATATATAGAGGTTGTCTTAACTGGAGTTTCTATTACTGTGATGAAGCATCATGGTCAAAAAGCAAGTTTTGGATGAAAGAGTTTATTGGGCTTATACTTCCACATTGTAGTTTATCATTAAAGGAAGACAGGACAAGAACTCAAATGGGGCAGGAACCTGCATACATGATAGGCCAGGGAGGGGTAATTCTTCTAGCTTGCTCCTTGTGACTTGCTCAGCCTATTTTCTTATAGAAGACAGTATAACCAGCCCAGGGGTGGCACCACCCACAATGGGTTGGGCCAGCCCAGGAGTGGCACCACCCACAATGGGTTGGGTCATCCCATATCAATCATTAACTAAAATTCTCTACAAACTGTCCAACAGTGTGATCCAATGGAGACATTTTCTCCATTTCCTCCTCTCAGATGACTACAGTTTGTGTCAAGATGACTGAAATCTAGTCAGCACAGAGGTAAAAGATGTTCCTTAACTTCTTAGAATACACAGGATGTCCCCTTTCAAAAATAACAACAAAAATCACCTGGTTCCAAATTCAATAGTGCCAAGATTGAGGAAGCATACTATGTCCTCACAAGACAAATCATTCGGGGTTGTGTCCTTTTCTTTCTGAGCCTAGCCATTCCTTTGCCCCTTTCCATTGCTAGTATCTTTAAAATCAGGGAATCTTAGCATGGAAAGAGACTGTATCAATTTGATTCCCCCAGGACAATACTCTTAAAGTAAGTTTGAGTATAGTTAGTTGGAAGGGAGAGAAAACAAAGTAATGGAGAAGCTAGGCAAGGAGCATGGGCAGGTAATAAAGATACAAAGGTAGGCAACAGTAATGGGATCCCTCCATGTGTGCTCTTTGGTTGGTGGTTTAGTCCCTGGGAGCTCTGGGTGATATCTGATATTGCTTTTCCTATGGGGTTGCAATCCCCTTTAGCTCCTTCAGTCCTTCCTCTAGCTCTTCCATTGAGGTCCCCAGGCTCAGTCCAATGGTTGGGTGTGAGTATCTGCATCTGTATTGGTCGGGTGCTGGTAGAAGCTCTCAGGGAACAGCCATACCAGGCTCCTGTCAGCAAGTGCTTCTTAGCCACAACAATAGTGTCAGGTTTGGTGCATGCAGATGGGTGGAGTGGTCTTTGGATGGCCTTTCCTTCTATCTCTGTTCCTTTTTTTGTGTCCCTGTCTTTCCTTTGGACAGGAACATTTCTGGGTTAAAAATTTTGAGATGAGTGGGTGGCCCCATCCCTCAACTGGGGACCCTGCCTATCTACTGGAGGTGGTCTTTACAGGTTCTATCTCCCCTTTGACTCATATTTCAGCTAAAGTCACCCTGTTGGGTCCCTGGAATCTGGGACTTTCTAGTGAGAGCCATCTCTTATGAAGAGAGGAGAAAAAAACAGACATCCTGGAAGTAGGAACCATGCTGTGATCATGTTTGCTAAATAAGAGTTCTCTTTAAAGTCTTTTCTTCTTTGTGTGGTGACAAAATCAGACACTGAAATATGACCAAATATTTCCCAATGGTCCAAGTGCCAGGTACCATCATTCACTTGAATTGCATGGTGACATTTTCCCCCAAGTCTGAGTGCCCTCTGAAGCAAGCAGTGTAGATGGTGGCTCAGTGCTAAGAAAGCTAGTCTTTTTTCAGCAGACCCCATAATTACAATGAAACCTGACCTTTGCAGTTTCATTTTCCAGCTTTTGAAATGAAGATGTTGGGATTCAAAATTGGACAATGTTGTCAGCACGGAGACACCTAGAAGCTGAAGAATATTTATGGTAATAAAAATCTTGAGCTCTCAAAGAACCAGCTAAATTACAGTTGGCAGAAGGCATATTAGAGCTTGTCCAGATTTACTGTCAGCCCTCGCACAGCCTTAAAAGGCAGTAAATTATTGGGGAATATACGTCTTAAGCAGATCAGAGGTAAGAAATGAAAATGACAAGGTTCTAAACTGAAAATTACTGAATACCAAACTTTTCTCTTAAACCAGTGGTTCTCAACCTGTGGTCCACAACCCCTTGGGGAGTACAATGATCCTCTCACTGGGGTCGCATTTCAGATATCCTGCATATCAGCTCTGTACATTATGACTCATAACAGTAGCAAAATTACAGTTATGAAGTAGAAACAAAAAAAGTTATGGTTGAGGTCACCACAATATGAGGAGCTGTGTTAAAAGGTTGCAGCATTAGGAAGGTTGAGAACCACTGTTCCAAACATTAACCAAAGCATAAGCTTCTGGATATGAACTGTGGTGTCATTAACGACTTGAAAATTCTCATCACTCTATCAAATCTCCTTTCATTTTATTCTATATAGGAGGTGAGTCTCCTCAGATGTGAAGAAAAATATAGGCTGAGCCAGAGCCTGTGAATGGCTTAAGATCATATTGCTCATTTGCCCTTAGTTTTACCCACCAGTGATATGAATTCTGAATACTAAATCTAGAAATGGAGATATCTTTGGAAAAAAATGAAAGGAAGGCCCAATGTAAGTATTGTCTAAGAGTTTATGCAGAGATTTTACTTCCTCGTGACTCACCTATCTATAATATGAATTTGCCTAATTTACAAGAAAGTGCAATACATTTATCATGTTAAAAAAAAGGTAGACCATCCATAGAGGCAAGATTATAAGGAGATGCTAAACATTCATTCACATCATTTTAATAACCCGTGTGTTTCCCTTACATAGCTGAAAAGGAGAGGCAAAATAATAACGATAAATATAAGGGAATGGCAAGATGGGTCAGCAATTAAAGGTGCCTGCCTCTAAGCCTGAAGACTCAAGTTCAATATCCAGGACCCACATGGAAAAGAGAACCCACTCCAGCAAGTTGTCCTCTGACAGTGCACAGAGTGAGACATGGACAAACACACATACACACATAAATAAAGTGTGGTTTAAAAATTAATAAGTGAACATAAATTTGTAGAACAAGGTTCAGTCAATGCTGGGAATGCATATCTTTAACCATCCTTAGTATTAGGTCAGCAGTATTAAACTGCTACAGCCCTAAGTATCTGCCTAAAAATGAGTAATGCTCTGCTAACCAGACTTCTCTCAGTCCCCCTAAACACAGGTATGCATACACTCATACGCACTTGCACACACACACACACACACATACACACACACACACACACACAACCCTCTAGTTCTCTAACTCTGGTACAGTAATAAACAAAAACGAACACGTTGGCAGAGTATTCCACCTAGAATAAACCATGCCCAAGAAATTCAGATGTGGTAAAATTCTATCTAACTTCTGGAATGGACAAATAAAAGCCCCTTTTCTCTCATACCAGTTCCTTGAAAATGAGACTTTATACCCTCCCTAATATGAGCCAGTCCAATTATTAACAAGCAAGACCATTAAAAATATCTCCTTTCGTTCTAAATTAAATCCTTAATCTTACACTTTAAGCCACATTTTCTTTTGACTATCTGCACAAGAATTAAGGAGACTTTCATTTACCTAATTGTCCATTTCCTTAACTCCTCTTTCTATCCTCTGAGGGAATCTTCTCACTGCCCATTATTTTCCTATAATACAGGGATTTTTTTTCTGGGATGTATGTGAACTCTCTAAGGTCCTGAAATTCATTAATTTTGGAGTTAAGAATTATACAAATTATTCAAAATGGTTACTGCCTAAGATCATGTATAAGTTGTTTTTATTTTAATTTTTGATAATATATTTTTATTAATTCTTGAGAATTTCATACACTATATTTTAATCATATTCACTCCCCACTCCTCCCTCAGTTCCTATTGGATCCATCCCTTTTTTTCTTCCTGCCCTCACAATTAGTGTTACCTGCATAGTAAATTCAAGTTCAGCCTGGCCTATAGGAGACCCGATCTCATAAACTTTTTACTATGAAATGAAAAAATTAACAGAATTAAGAAGCCTTCTTCATAAACACTGCCCAACTTTATAACATTTGCTGGTGATGTCTTCTGTATCTAGTTCACCCAAACTTTAATTCTGATTAAAAAAAATAATAATATCTCACTCAGCCTCCGAGTGTGACCCTGATGAAAATGGCTGCTTCAGTTCTGATTTCCCTGTGGTTCTTGATGGCAACAGAAGCTTCAGCCATTGTATATAACTTGAAGAGAGGAGAAGTGGTAAGGAAGGAGATAACCTAAATAAATAATGTATTGAACATATTACTGAAACATTTAGAGACGCCAAGCTCCACTACCTCTCAAAGTCAGAATGATACACGCATAGACTTAAAGTCTCAGGAGTAAACAGGTGGGGGGGTGCACAGAAAACAAATGCAGAGAAGACTTGACTTCTGCTAGTATCCTCAGTGTCCTTGAGGCTAAAGATGAGAACTTTCAGAAAACCCACAGAAGACAGATATTGCAAAGTCTGCTAATCACACAGGAGAGAACAGCCCAAAACAAAACTCCCAACAACTTTAAATTAGGCACACTATGAGGTAAGTCCTTGCCTAGAACATTGTCTTTTATACGACATTTTTCAGCCAAGAAAAATGATGCTGCTCACCACATTACCAAAATATGCCTTTGATCCCAACTACCTGAATATTCTTATCTTTCAAAGTCAGAATACTGAACTCTGAACTCCCGGTACTCTCTCCCTTTCTGTGGGTAAACCTGCCCCACAACTGAGGCACACAGGTTTCAAAGTAAGCAACTGCTTATTTGGTCTTGGTCATTTGTCTTAGGGAACATTTACTTAATGATACCAAAACAAAATCCATTCCTAGAGGTTCAACAGCAAAACATTCCCTACTTTTCTGAGGCTGCATAAAGGATAAATATTTCTCCTACCCATTTAAGTTATATTAATAAAGAAAATAGATCTGAAATTATTATTCATCAAACATTATATCACTTAGATTTTCTCATCTTGAACATTTCATTTATATACCTGAAAGTGCTGGCTATAAGCCCTCATCCTTAAAGTCAAATTTTTGTCTCTATCATTTAACAACTAAGTAAATTTTGGCATGTCCCATCATTTTTTAAATCCTCAGTTTTTCCATCTATAAAATTGGGATGGTAATTATCATACACACTGTGAACTTGTTGCAGCAAGAATTCTAAGACTTTTTGCCTTACTTCCAAACTAACCTGTTAACTAACCAGTTTTACTGTGGCAGGTAGAAGACACAAGACCCCTGAATCTAACAGAGAATTTTATTATTCATAGAATTGCAGGCAACATGTGCTGCATACCTGCATGAAATGTGTCTCCTTAATTCCAATGGGGGTAGTGCCCAACTTGGCTCCAGTGAGTGTTGTCTATACAATGGGTTTGTACTATAGTTAAGTTTGTACTAACCTCATGCTCAGAAAATCCAAATCTTTTAAAGAGCCTGTAAACAAACTTTGTCAAGTTGTGTTGCAAAAGAAAACAATCTCTTGTTTATCCTGGCCAGCTAACAAATCTATTCTATTCCAGAGGGTACTACGAATTCTCTTTCAAGGCTTATTTTCAAGACAATTACTCCTGAAATGTCTGAAACAAAGCCAGCTTGTGCCTGTGCCTATAAGACATGCAGAAATACAAAAGAACTGTGGGGAATTGTCTCCTTGCTGTTGTAAAGATGAACATACAATGGAGCAAGTCAAGTATTTAGCACAGGTTTTGGTATTGTAAGCACTGAATAAATGTTAACTATGATTATTATCCTAGATGTAACTGATTTTTTTTTTCATGTACTGGGATTCCTACTATCAGGAAGTAGTCAAGGAATCTTTCAGAGCTGAAGAGCCTTTGTTGTATTGATGAAACTTCAATAATCTTTCCTGTGCTGAAGGAAAGCTGAAGTCACAAGGAAGCTGCTCAAAGCTCCAGATTCACTCACCGGTCCACCTAGAAGTCCCCTTTTGCCATTTCTTTCTATTAGTCTTCTGGTTTAATGTACAGAATCGTGACTCTGTATGACAAGAGTACAGTGTTCTGTGCTTTAAAAACTGTGTCCCACATAGAGATTCCTGTGGAATTGTGGCTTTGCTGTCCCTGGTGCTTGTAATATTTTATTCTTTATTCTCCATTAGGAGCATGCACTGAATTCTCTATGATGCCACCATCTTTCTGTTTATTCTACCTGTGGCAGAAATTGGTCTCCATATTCACAAACTCATTTCATCTTCCTCCTACTCCTTTTCCTCCTCTTCCTCATCCTCCTCTTCATGTAGCTAGGCTATATTGCCCTGTTTCCATTACAGTCAGGTGTGGCCAAATGCATTACTACTGGTCCATAGATTGTGTAGATTTGATGTGTGAATTTTCTTTTTCTTTCTTTGTGTTCCAGCACAAATGCAAATAGATGCAGAAAATGCAGCAGTAGATTCAGGTCCTAACAAATGTTGGAGAAGTTAGATCTGTGTTTCCTTACTGATTTTGTAGAGCAGATTCTGGCCAATAAACCATCTATGTAACACTTTATGATGGAACTGAAATGTATCAACTTGTTTATGTTACAGCTAGTACTGCCAAGACTGTCTTGTAAAATATTATTGTATTACATACAATATGCAATTATAATATATATAATTCCCCCAAGCCTATGTTCCTATAAACCACAGCCTGGTTCCAAGTGATTGGGCTTCCATGGATACTCTTAATAGAGGAATATAACACTTACCCTTCAAAAATATGTTCTTCCTTTCCTAAAATAAGAATTTCTTTGGTCTAAGGAATCACATTCATTCCTCAGAATTTCAAAACTTTGGAGCACATCTTATCATTTGCATTAAGTGTCCTTCTCCCTTCCTACATCAGATAACACTTGTTACAATCCCTATTCTTACACCACTTTTCTCCTAGAATGCCCATATTAGGAAAAAGGAGTTTAACTGAAATATGATCATTTAGTTTTCAATTATCAAACCTCTCAGCAAAACCTCTCCCCAATGGAATACCCTTCATTCTAATTGCTGATTTATACGGTGAAGTTAGGAAGATGCCTAGTCGGGTTCTGTTGCAGCAAAGAGACAACACAACCATAGCAACTCCCATCAAAGAAAGCATTTCATCGGGGCCAGCTTACAGTTTCAGAGGTCTAGTCCATCATCATCATGGCAGGAAGCACAGCAGAGTGCAGGCAGCTGAGAGTTCTGCATCTAGATCCACAGGTAGAAGGGCCTGGCTAGAGCTTTTTTTAAGCCTCAAATCCTACTCCTAGTGGCAAATTTTCTCTAACAAGACCATACTTAAAACTCTAACAAGGCCATACCTCCAAATCCTTCTCCAATAGTGCCATCCCCTGATTACTAAGCATACAAATATATGGGCCTATGGGGCCTATTCTCATTCAAACCACCTTATAGTGTAAATCTGGCTGTAAACTGACAATGTGATTCAACCATATCTTGTAAGCATTCATCTCCTCAACTAGGAGCTGTGGCCTCGTGAGGCCTTCCCCCATATATGCTGAGATTTTGACTGACTTGATCTTTTGCAGGTAGTGTGCATGTAAGTTCATGTGTGCAATGGCACTATAATGTCCAAATACTACAGACACATTTTATCTTTTGTTCTTATAATCTTTATGCCCCCTTTTCCATGAAGATCCAAGAGCATTGGTGTGAGACACAAAGAGAAAGAATTAAGTGGACTCCATGAGTTTAAAAATAAGAGCACATGAAATGAGAGGAGAAAACATTATGGGGAATAGGAGATAGAAAACCTAGGAAAACTTAGGACAAATTTGAACACAATACATTGTATGTATATATAAAATTAGGAGATTTTTTAAAAACCTTTTTTTTCAATGGGGTACAGAGCTAAACAAAGAATTCTCAACTAATGAATACCAAATGGCTGAGAAGCACCTAAAGAAATGTTCAACCTCCTTAGTCATCAGGGAAATGCAAATCAAAACAACTCTGAGATTCCACCTCACACCAGTCAGATTGGCTGGAATAAAAAACTCAGGTGACAGCAGATGCTGGAGAGGTTGTGGAGAAAGAGGAACACTACTTCATTGCTGGTGGGATTGCAAGCTGGTACAA
>JADRCC010133561.1:0-10662 GCA_019843855.1 Hylomyscus alleni
GTGTGTGTGTGTGTGTGTGTGTGTGTGTGTGTGTGTGTGTGTATGTATTCTCCATAGCCTAGCTCTACTGGCTTTTCAGAAAGTAAGTTCTCACTCTCAATTGTAAAATACATCTGGATTTCAAGAGGATTCTAATTCATACCTTACTGGCTTTCTGCTTTCTGACAAGATGTTAATTTATGGTGACATTTGTCCTATACATACAGACAGACAGACAGACAGACATACAAACATACATACACACACACACACACACACACATGTAAATTCAGCCCTCGGAATTTGTTTAGTACTGATTATATGTATGTAATTTTAGGGCTGACCACTTGAGACTGGATAACCAATTAGGCGGCTCCTCCCTGGGAGGAAACTATTTCTCCCACTCCCATGGGGATTTTCTATGGAAGATTTAACTCATGTTTCCCTTCACCTTGGGGAAGGATTACATGCCACTCCATGCAGTACATACACTCCACCAGTTCCTGATACATATGACCTTCCTCGCCGGCTGCCATCTCTACCCATCGTCTTCATGTAAAGCTATAATGGCGAACCACAGGACCCAACATGGGAATCACAAGAACAGATTCAAACTCTGGTTCAACACTCTGAATACGCTATCAACCAGCAACTATAACACGGATGCTGCAATTACTTCAGAGATGAGGGGAGACTGTGCATGGGACACTTGTGCAGCAGGGCTGTCTGTCTGTAGAAAGTGCGATCAGCAAACAATGAGACAATGGGAGCGCCAGCTTAGAGGTTCCAGGGAATTCCATAACCTGGATAACTAGAGGATGCTCTTGAGGGCATGCGTCTTCAGACAGAAGCTGGGAAAATGAAGCCCTCCCCACCTTGTATTACACAGGGAGCTAATACATCTGTGTGACACATGTAATACACACGTCTGGGCATTGTGGATGGACCTGATGCCACAGTCCTGCAGCTCAGGGTGCAGCACTGCCCACCTTGGCCTCTGCTGGGACCCCAGGCATAGGGTAGTTAGCCAAGTTAGCAGATGGTGGTCTGATCTTTAAGGCAGATCCCGTGGAAGCTTTGAGAAGTATAGTTCCACGGGAGCATCCTTTCGGATGTGAAATCGACTCTCCAGGGGCCAAACCAGACTTGGAAAATGCATCACTTAGCAACAGCTGGCTCTTATCAGAAAGGGACATGAGACTGCAGTGACCTTGGGGACACAGAGTTGGCAAACCACTACAGCACTGATTAAAAAGAACCCCAAAGGCAGACGTATCTGTAAATAGCAATCAGCTATCTGTGGCGTGGGGACACAGCTTAGGGGCAAGAGCCGGGCTCTGAAATTAGACTCAAGATAGACCTCAACTTAGCAACAGACTGTGTGACCTGAAACAAGAGCTGTGACTTCTATCCATGTCCCTTTGACTTGCCAGAACAGAAAGGATTCCAAATCTTTTAAATAATGTTACAAAGATTAAGTAATTGAAGGATGTGAATCACACAATGCCAGCCAGATCAAATACCTACTAAATAGTAGCTATTGCTCATATTAAAGACATATATGCATATATGTGTATGAAAAACATTTTATGAAGTGACTCTTATGCAATTGTGAACCTGTAGAGAGTCTCTCCAGAGACAGATGGCACATGTCTTTGTCAAACTCATTTGATTGAGCTGTCTCCATTTATACTGTAATATATTTATTATTCCTTTGTAAGTCAAGTGTATATATGTAAATGCCATTGTATCAAATGTCTCCATCTATACAGATATACATATATGTCTCTAATATTAATGTGAATAGTCCTTCATTATATGCTTAAGCCCCAAACACTGAAATGTATAACACACATCTTTTTCTATTTAAATCAAATGTAATATATATTATTCTTACTCAGTGCCTCAGATGTCTGACTCAATATTGCATTTTTCATTCTATTAATAAAGCAATTAAAGCCAAGACAGATACATGGAGACATGAGAGAAGTTATATTAGTGACAGAGCAATGCTGAAGCCTAACATAATTTACCACTCATATCAAATGTGTTTACCCAAATGTGTAGCTTGAACAACTGAAGTATGTATGGATGTATGGATCCATAGATGAGTAGAGAAATGGGTGCTTGGATGGAAACATAAATGTATGCAAGAACAGATGGATAGATGGGTGGATGGGTGAATGAATGATGGATAGGTGGGTATATGGATGGATGATGGATGGGTGGGTGGATAGATGGGTGGATGGATGGGTGGGTGGGTTGGTAACCAAGCCAACTCAGTCAGTCAATAGGGTCTCAAGCGAGGGAGTAAGGATTGAAAAAGAAAAAGTTAGACAAAATTATAATATGACTCCAGCCCGTACTGAGGCTGAAGCAGCTTTATTCTTTCCCAGTCTGCTTTTATATCATTCTAGGTACATCCAAAACACATAGTCAATTCTTAGATCAAGGACAAAGTAATCAAGCAAAGTAGTAAACAGGAGATCACACAGGAAAGTAGTTAAGGAAAGTAATAAGCAAAGAGATCACACAAGGTGGTAATTCAGCAAAGGAGTAAACAAAGCCCCATGGTCACTCTTTCCATATTCTTATCTGAGCCAACTTCCTTGTCCAAGCCCAGTGACAAATGCCAAATTCCTACAAGTGGCACCAAAAGCTCTCAACAGGTGGGTGGGTGGGTGGGTGAATGAATGGATGAGTGGATGCATGAATGGATGGATAGATGTTTGGGTGGGTGGGTGGATGGATCAATAGAAACATAAATGCATGCAAGAACTAATGGAAAGGGGATGGAGAGATGGCTCAGAGGTTAAGAGCACTGGCTGCCCTTCCAGAGGTCCTGAGTTCAATTCCCAGCAACCACATGGTGGCTCATAACCATCTTTAATGAAACCTAGTGCCTTTTTCTGGTCTTCAGGCATACATGTAGGAGACTGCTGTGCCGGCCAGTCTGGGCCTCCCTCAACCCGCAGGAGAAACGGGGTCCTAGTCAGGTCGACAGGGCGTAGGTGAAGAAATAATGGCAGAGACAATACATGGAAGTACAGGATCTGAATGTATTTCTTAAAAATGGCATCAGACTTGTACAGTCATTGCAAATGAGAAATCTGGCAGCTCAGCAGTTGAGGTACATCTGAGGCCAGGGTCTAAACACTCTGGGTCTAAAGCAGCCACCTCTTCTGAACAGGTGCTGCACATACACACCCCACACCCCACAGCCCACCCCCTGGCCCAAGCGCTCTGGGCCCTGGGGTGGGGAGGGGGCTGCAGACTGCAGGAGGCTCAAAGCTTGAATCTGAATGAATGAATTTAAGTCTAAGTCCTAGTCCATCTAAGTTGTAGTAAGTCCTTGCACAAAATGAAAACCAGGCTTATATAGTAAACAGAAAAACAGGGCGAATGACAAAAGTCACATAGGCAGGTGACAGTCACATCAAGGTCAGTAAGATCACATAGGCAAGTGATGGTCAAGGTCGGTAAGATCAGGTATCCGGGTGTGAAGAACAGTGGTGCCCTCCCTGCTGGGGCTATTTTGGTATTCCCATGCTAATTCTCTGGGTCTCTGGAAGCAAGCACCAGGAAGTTCCAATCTAGCAGTTCCTGCTAGTGCCCTTAAGTGAGGGAAGCCCTTAGATTACTCTCTGGCTGTAAAACAGTTCTGTCTTCTGCTGGACTTCCCTGAGAATTCTATGTTCCTGACCTCTGTTGCTAACTCTGAGGACATCCTGATAAGGCAGCTTCCTTGTGAGAAATTCCAAGCTAAGGACAGTTTGGTAATAAATTAGGATATATTGGAACATAGTGCTGGCCAGGGAACCCTTTTTTAGCCATTTACGAATCATTTCTTGGGGTATCTTTATGCCTGAATAAGAAGGCATGTTGATGATTGGAAAGACTAATCTGGAACACGTCTAAATTAGGGGATGCCAATGACTGACTGAATACCCAGGAGGCACAAACTCCCTTTGAAGTCATAACACCTCTTGTCCATGATCAGGCTTTTACCCCTGATACTGCAGACATAACTGGAGTAGACGAGTAGGTGTGGCACTGCTGTATACATAATGAATAAACAAATCTTTTTTAAAAAGAACTGGTGGAAAGATGACCGGAAGGATGGATGCATGCATGCATATGTGGGAAGCAGGTGTAGATGGATGAATGGTAGAATCACAAGCTGAGGTGGGGACTGTATTTTGGTTCTAAAAGTTCACCTTCAGAGAAGTTGTTTGCAGTGGCACTGGCTAGACTCTAACCACTAGATGAATGGCAGGCTCATCAAAGGGGCTGAAGAGCATACTGGACCAGAAAGCAAAGGTTTTAGGCTAGCAGTGAATAATCTCAACATTGATTTCACCTCCCTGAGTGAAGATTAAAAAAAAAATTATAGAATCAACCATTCTATTTCTTTCTAAGGCAAGCAATGAGGCCAGTGAGACACTAAGCCTGACAACCAGAATTCAGTCCCTGGAGCCTAAGAGATAAAAGGAGAGATTCAAATCCTCTGACCTTCACATGTGTACCATGAGACACATACACAAACACACACACACTAAACAAATCTAATGCATGCGATGCACTGGGTGTGATCACCACCATGTCATGTTAACAGGTGACTTTAGGGGAAAGTGAGACCAAGGAGAAACCAGAGGAATATTCAAGGTTATTTGAGTAATTTCGTCATGGCGGCTCAGTATGCTTGAGTCCTTCCATCCCTGGAAGGAAGAAACATCTAGACTCATCATGGAACCTGATATTCAGTCCCTTGGCACCCATTTAGCTTGGGATTGAAGCCAAAGTTGATTTGGAATTTGGGATTCCTTGGATGTCTTGAGACATTGCCAGGCACAACACCATGTTGCTTTTACACTACAGTACACTTGCATTTTGTTCAAGTGACTGACAGGTAATGGGTGGAACTTAACCCAACAGAAAAAAAAAAGAAACAGTCACCAAGCAGGCCAGTAATGTGGGTTCTCTGAGTGCCACAGTGTCCTTTAGCCCAAGAAGTCAGGATGCTAGATGACTGACAGGCCTGAAAGCCACCCTGAGTTGATGGCTCCCAGGTTTATTGTCTTGTAATCCTCTTTTAGTTCCGTGGAAACTACATGAACATGGTGCTCAGACATGTCACCAGAACATATGTATGCATGTTTTTAACGTGTCATTTTGTACATGGTACAGTGAATCCATCTTCATCTTTTCTACTTAAATTCTCTATGCAAAGTCACAGGTTGTGGTCCCCATGGCTGATAGCTTGTGTTCCCAGCAGAGTAAGAAAGTGACCACGTACAGAAGAACAGGAGAACTAGCTTTGGCTGATGTCTCAGATCTCACCCCATCACTGTTACCCATAGTTCCAAAGTTCCCAAACCCTTGAAAGATCATGATGTGGGCATGATCATCTCACCCTGAGTCTCCAGGCCTGACTCAAAAGAGACCAGGCTTCTCACATAGAATGTGTTATCTTGTCATCAGATTTGAGACAGAAGAGAATTGCATTGTGTTTTCTCTGGGGCATAAAGGAAAAGATAAAAAACCAACCCTTTTCCTTTTCTATTTCTAGAACACTATGCTGAAGGCATTGAAGGCACCTTTCCTACTCACAGAATGCCGTGCTGACCTGCCCTCTCATGGAAGCCCTCCCTGTACTGTCAGCAGTGAAATACGATTTGTGAACAATGTTGGGCATCTGTAATTTTCCTCATTGAATCAGTGTCAGGAAATAAGTACTGGGGGAGATTAAAGTCAGTGAGCACTTAAAATGAAGGTGGGGGTAGGGGAAGCATATCGTTAGCAGGGGCAATAGAACTGATGTGGTTTCCAGGGAGATTTAAGCAGAGTGACATGACAATAGGAACGAGTCAAGAGAGATGTGGAGGAGGGTAGCTAAGTGGCCCCCAGTCTGCCTCAGCTGGCAAAGAACCTTTTGTGAAGTTTTGTGCTGGTGGTAAAAGCCAATGTCTTCCCTCGGAGACCAAACCCAAACTTACAAACATCAAAATCACAGCCAGTCTCCCCTTCTATTCGCTCTACTGGCTTGTCCTCCTCGGAGCTGGAAGAAGGATTATAGTAACAATCTTGCCATTATCCCTCCTCCAAGCTGGAAGAAGGGTCAACAGTAACATTCTTGCCATTGTCTCTCATCTCACACCCTTTATTCCAGTGAAATTAAAGCTTTGGTCCTAAGACCCAGGACTACGGATGTTGAGCCCCATATGACAGATAACCCCATCTCTTTAGCTGTTTCTGATTTCAAGTACAAGTCTACCTGACCTACAGAAACTTTCCAGTAGTAGCAGATAGATGTGTATTTGACTGGTTGGCTGAGCTCCTGGGAGATGAATTCAAGTTGAATCTCTCAGGGGGACTATTGACTCCCAACTTTAAAATAAAATAGGAGAGAAGAAAAAAAAGAGAAAGCCGTAGCAAATTGTCATTAAAAAAATAAAGTCACACAACTAAATGACACCTGTCACCCAGAATAACAAGGACAGTAGTGTTAAGACAAGATTGGACTGCTCCTTTGCTGCAGGCAGGGTTGTTGGTCTGAGCAGTGTGTCAGGATCTCTGGGAAGACATGAAGCGAGGCAGCATCTTCAGTCTCAACAGCAGCCGCCGCCAGCAATCCTCGGTGAGAAAGCAAGCAGTGGATCTTTCACCCTGCATGTGTTCTCTGCTGGTCTCCTTGCACCAACCCATCCAGGGTGACAGAGAGCCTTGGGCCCTTCACTGGTACAAGAAGCTGAAGAGAAGGGGCATCTCTGGGGTCAGTGCAGGAAGCACTAATGCCAAGACTGTCAGCATCAGATGCCCTCTCCATCACCATGGAGTCAAGGCTCCATGATGAACATAAGATGAAGTTAGCATTCTGAAGCCAGGCCTGGTTCTGGGTGGGTGGGTGTCTGTTCCCACCTTTAAGACTCCATGTAGGTGAATGAAAGAGAGAAATGTGATGTGACTATGATCAAAGAACATTGCATACATATATGAAACTGTTAAATAATAAATGAAATACAAACCATGAAAATATACAAAAGAATCTAAATCACTAGGAACACTCCACATAGATCAATACTTTCAAACGTGGTCCTTTGCACCAGCCAGTACTGTGAATCCTGTTAGCTTTTCAGTTACATTTTGCAAATGTCTTCAGGCTTTCCCTGTAGGAGGTTACAGACTGCAAATCCCTTAATGATGAGGATATGTTTTGATAAGTGAGTGGCTAGAAGATCTTGACATTGTGGTAAACCACAGTGTACCCTCAAAGATGCTCCAGTGTCACAAGATCACACAATCTTTCTACCACCATACACGTGATTCACTGATGGTTTAAGCATCTGGCAGTGCATGACTGTGTTTGATTCTGGTATTTTCCAGAGTAGTTCACCCTCTTTGATGACTGGCTCATGAGGCATGAGATTAGGTTTCTGTTTCAGCTACAATGTCACTGGATGTCTGAACCAAAAAATGAAGCACCCATAACTATGTTTTGAATATTCAAAGAACAGCAACTGTTACTCCCTGTTTCGGTGGCTTTAGCAGGATCCATGAGGTCTTTTAAGAATTCAGTTGTGTTATCTGCAACATGGATAATCTAGTGCCTCCTTTCCTATTTATGTCTGTCGTGTTCCTTCTCTTGTCTTCTCCCTGTATCTTGAGTTGCTGAGATCTCAAGTGCTGTATAGAGGGAGTGTAGACAAAGCTGGCACCTTTGACTTGTTTCAGATGTAGAAGAAATATTTTCTTTATTTCCCTATCATAAGGTTTTCCTATTCCATATAACGTTGGCCAGAGGTCTGCCACATGTAGAGTTTACTGTTTTTGAGGTAATCCTTGTCTCATATCGACATATTTCTAGCTAACCTAACAAAAATGAATGACATAGAAGATAAATACTAAAAACAGAGATGAAATTGGTTGCTTCAATAGATTGCAAGGAATTTTTCTATTCTTGTTTTTTTTTTTTTTTCAGGGCTTTCATCCTGTAAGTATGTTGAACTTTGTTGAATGCCTTTTCTATGTCTATTGAGATAATCATGTGATTTTTTTTTACTTCAAATTTACCCATCTGATAGATCACACTTATTGATTTGGGTATGTTGAGTCAACCTTGCATCCCTGGAATAAAATCAACTTAAGTTCTGGTGTATATCTCTGTTTTCTACCACCTATAACTCTTCTGAGAGGGGTAGCAGAGGCTTGTGAGTCCTCCCTCATTCTTCATGACAGATGTTGATGATTTTATATGGGTCTTGTACAGTTGTTCACAGATGCTATAAGAGTTCAAGAGTACAATGTTCATGGTACACCTAGAAGATAGCATATGTACTGGCTGGTTTTGTGTGTCACTTTGACACAAGCTGGAGTTGTCACAGAGAAAGGAGACTCCCTTGAAGAAATGCCTCCATGAGATCCAGCCGTAAGGCATTTTCTCAATTAGTGAAGATCAAGGGTGAGAGGGCCCATTGTGGGTGGTGCCATCCCTGGGCTGGTGGTCCTGCGTTCTATAAAAAAAACAAGCTGAGCAAGCCAGGGGAAGCAAGCCAGTAAGCAGTACCCCATGGCCTCTGCATCAGCTCCTGCTTCCTGCCCTGTGTGAGTTCCAGTCCTGACTTCCTTTGATGATGAACAGCCATGTGGAAGTGTAAGCTGAATAAACCCTTTCCTCCCCAACTTGCTTCTTGGTCATGTTTTGTGCACGAACACAAACCCTGACTAAGGCAGTATACCACAACATTCTAACCCACCCCAGGCTCTTACATTCTCTCTTCCCTCTCACAGCTCTGTGATGTTTTCTGAGGCTTGAGTGGAACGATAAAGATGTCTTCTTTATGGCTGAGTGCTCAACCATTGCTTGCTCTCAGCACTTTGATCATGCCCTATCTGCAGTTACTGCTGCCTGCTGGAAAACAACAAAGCAAAACAAGCCAAAACTAACCTTTTCTGACCAAAGTTAACAATATTAACCTATGGCCAGAAACATAATTATTTAAAGGCAATTTGACAGGCATACCACATCTATTTGGCAAGGCAACAGCCATAGCTTCCCACTAGGTCCTGTGACCTCCCCAGCTTTGGGTTTTGGACACAATGACAATATCAAACAAGAACTGTATCCTGTGGAATAGTCTGACTTCCAACCAGAAAGCAGTTAGTTGCCCCTTTAACAGATATATCACATTGCATCAGTGGGCACAACTCGCCTGGTAGATCACTAGTGTTATACACAGGATCCAGAGGTGAGTGAGACTACCTTGGAACCTTGGCCTGCTTTTCAAAGAAGAGGTGAAGGGACACTAACATGTACTAGTGATACCACATCCTTCCCACAAAGGAAGAGAACTTTTACCATGGGTGATCTCTTTTGATCAGTAGAATCTATACTTTGTCATCAAGATATGCCTAAGGATTATGTACAAAAAAATCAAACATGGAAGAAATCGAATATCCAATAGTTTAGTAAATTAGGATTTCCAGAAAAAAGCTTAATGATGTGATACCTTTATTTTGAAAATAATATTGAGTGCATGGAGAGAGAATAAACTTATATGCCAGACTCATTCCTTAATCATTGGAAGGCCATGAACAAAAAGGATCCAAAGGTTTGAAGGTAATTTATAATCACTGTGTGTAGTCTGTAAGAAGCATTCGCGGTCAGGTTTTGAATGCTAAGTGGATGTCTGCTGATAGCGTTATCTCAGTTTGACAGGCAGAAAACTGGGGTTAAAAGATTGAAGTGACTAGTCCAAGGTCAAGTGGCTTGGTGCCTGGAAGTTTGACCTTCCATTTGTCCAACACTCAACTACACTCTTCCAGTCATTTGTAATATTAGACTGCTTGTCAGTTATTCATGATTTCCCTTGGCAGACACTGCATTGGCTTCACCTCCAGAGATAAGGGATTTGGAGGCCACGAGGGTTAGGAGAGCTGACGGGAGGACTGGTCAATAGGTCAGGTGTGTCTGAAGCTTTGGTGAGCCCAGGGCAAACCCACATACCTCCATTTGCACACTTTGTAGTTTGCATGGTTTATTTCGTCGGCACTGTGTTGATGGAGCGTGAAAGAGTTGCATGAACTCTTCTGAGGTCAATCTAAGGAGGAGATGCGAAGGACAAAGAAGAGGTGAATGACAGAGACCCTCTGTAACCTGCTTTCGAACAGCGTCCTCAGCAAGCAGTATTTCAAAAGTACATGGATCAACCTAAACATATTTGGGGCAATTTATAAGCAGACTTTCACCTAAATGATAGAACACAGTTATGCAAGTGGCTAGAAAAGAAAAATAGAAGATATTTTTTGTAGGCATGCAATTATTTACTAAGCAAGTCAATAGCCATAGCTGTCTACTAGGACCTTTGACCTCCCCACAACATCAAAGGAGAACTCAGTCCTGTGGAATAGGCTCACTTCCAACCAGAAAGCAATTGGTTACCCTTTAACAGTTTTACCACTATTGCTAACACATACGGTTTGATGTCATGTTCAGCACATTCATTTTCTATTCTAGACTGTTTCTCTAGTTAACACAGAGCAACAGTGAAATTGTGGAAAGTAAAGAATTATTCAGACTCCACAAAGTCGGTCTGCAGAGTGACTTGGCTCAGGATAAGGAAGGCTGGGATGCTGCTTTTCACTCAAGTGTGTGTGTGTGTGTGTGTGTGTGTGTGTGTGTGTGTG
>JADRCC010133568.1:0-12224 GCA_019843855.1 Hylomyscus alleni
TATAGATATAGATATAGATATAGATATAGATATAGATATAGATATAGGATATTAGCCCTCTATTGGATGTCGGATTTGTAAGGATCTTTTCCCAATCTGTTGGTAGTCATTTTGTCCTATTGATAGTGTCTTTTGCCTTACAGAAGCTTTGTAATGTTATGAGGTCCCATTTGTCAATTCTTTTTTTAAATTAACTTCTATTGCATTATGATGAGAAAAGTTATATGATTATAACTTGTCTGAATTTGTTAACATTTAAAAACATATTTTAAGTAAATAGAATTAAATTACATTCTTGTTTCCCTTTTGTACCCCAACTCCTCCCAGAGACCCCCTCTTCAATACCTACAATTTCTTTTTTTGTCATATTCCTTAAAATTTATAAAATATTATAACAATAAAAATGAGTATTATAAAAGTTGTTTGATATAAAACAGTAATCAATTTAACAGTGTTATGTAGATGCTTGTCTACAGCAATACTGAAAATACATACATTTTTCTCAGTATAAAATTTAAATAACTCCAAACATATTAACTGTATATTTCAAAATAATACATCACTACTAGTATTTTCTTAAATGAACATAAATATATAAAGTCTTTTTGTTTGTTTGTTTGTTTTATATTTATTAGAGTTTAAAATCTTGGTACAAGCCCAAAATAAGAACAATTTTTAGACATTGGATTTCATTGTAATAAGGCTGTATTTCAATGACCCTCACATCACCAAGTATTTTAACTCTATCATAGCTAAGCTGAGAGTTGTCAGTTCTGCTGCATCAAGGGATGAATTGTAGGCATGATTTTTGTATACAGACTTCCTGCTATTGTCAAAGCTATTTGACTTGAATGAGTGACTTATTCTCAGCCCACAGAAAACAGGTTACATTCATTTAAGAAATGGTGTGTGTATTAAGATGGTCTATCACATAAAGTCATTCACCAACTGTTTCAATGAACAGTGGTTCTGCTTGGAGGGTGGCACAGACATTAGGTGTGACTAAGAATCTGGTTCATTGGCTGTGATAATTTGGAAAAGCATTCATCACAGAGAAAAATAACTTATGAAGTCCTCTTCTTCAACCTTGATACAAGAGCTACAAATTTCAAGCAAAGCATTCAGTCTTACTCTTTGTTGTTCTCTTTCCTACAAGCCACCTCCCAAGTTAATTGTCTATGTCTCCCTTGGCTATGTAAATAATTTTGAAATACATAAGCTGTCCTGAAAACCAGAGTATAGTGTAAAAACATGAAATAATACTACTAATAGAGAGGCTGAGATAGAAGAAGCAAGATTTCAAGACCCTTATGTTGTACACAGAAAGATACTATCACAAACAAGTTGAAAGTATATATAGATTGTACAATATTGGATCTATTTCTCCAATTACCAATTAGAGAGACCATTGGATGACAATCAACCAATTTCTAATTCCTCATATTTTTGGATTCCAATCGCTTAGGATATGTTGGTAATATTAATTTTCTTATTAAGGTATTAACAAAAGATAATAGTCACTTCCTGTTGTTTTTGTTGTAAGAGGTGGAATTAAATTTGTGTGGATTTGTTGAAAGATTACTTTCTTGCTTCTTTTAGGGTATAATTTTGTTCCTTATGTTGATGTTTTCCATCTATTCTCCTTTGTAGAGCTGAATTT
The DNA here is from genome assembly GCA_019843855.1 of Hylomyscus alleni. Taxonomy (NCBI): domain Eukaryota; kingdom Metazoa; phylum Chordata; class Mammalia; order Rodentia; family Muridae; genus Hylomyscus; species Hylomyscus alleni. Next base: position 1,661 of record JADRCC010133568.1, read on the forward strand.
GTGGAAAGATATTGTGTAAATTTTGTTTTGTTATGGAATATCTTGTTTTCTCCATCTACGATAATTGAGAGTTTTGCTGGATATAGTAGCCTGGGCTAGCATTTGTGTTCTTGTAGGGTCTGTATGACATCGGTCTAGGATCTTCTAGCTTTCATAGTCTCTGATGAGAAGTTTGCTGTAATTCTGATAGGCCTGCCTTTATATGGTACTTGACCTTTTTCCCTTACTGCTTTTAAAATTCTTTCTTTGTTTAGTGCATTTGTTGTTTTTATTATTATGTGATAGGAGGAATTTCTTTTCTGGTCCAGTCTATTTGGAGTTCTGTAGGCTTCTTGTATGTTCATGTTAGGTTAGGGAAGTTTTCTTCTATAATTTTGTTAAAGATATTTACTGGCCCATTACCTTGGGAGTCTTCCCTCTCTTCTATACCTATTATCCTTAGGTTTGGTCTTCTCATTGCGCCCTGGATTTCCTGGTTGTTTTGGGTTAGGAGCTTTTTGCTTTTTTGCATTTTCTTTGAGTGTTGTGTCAATGTTTTCTATGGTGTCTTCTGCCCCTGAGATTCTCTCTTCTATCTCTTGTATTCTGTTGGTGATGCTTGCATCTATGACTCCTGATTTCTTTCCTTGGTTTTGTATCTCCAGGGTTGTCTCTCTTTCTGATTTTTTTATTGTTTTTATTTCCATTTTTAGATTCTGGATGGTTTTGCTCATTTCCTTCACCTGTTTGATTGTGTTTTCCTGTAGTTCTTTAAGGGATTTTTGTGTTTCCTCTTTAAGAGCTTCTAGCCCTTTACCTGTGTTCTCCTGTATTTCTTTGAGGGTGCTATTTATGTCTTTCTTAAGGCCCTGCATCATCATCATGATAAGTCATTTTAGATCTGAATCTTGCATTTCCTGTGTGATGGTATGTCCAGGACTTGTTATGGCGGGGGAATTGGGTTCTGATGATGCCAAGTAACCTTGCTTTGTGTTGTTTATTTTCTTATGCTTGCCCCCCACCATCTGGTTATCTCTAGTGCTATCTGCCCTTGCTAAATCTGACTGGAGTCAGTCCTTCCTGTGATCCTGGTTGTATCAGAACCCCTCAGAGTCAGGCTATCTCTGTGATCCTGTGAATCTGGGATCCTGTTACCCTGGGCTTCTTAGAGCACCTGGGAGTGCAGCAGCTTCCTCTGGGTGTCATTAGACTGGCTGCAAGGCTTGTGCCCAAGGTCTGTTTAGAACACCAACCCGGAGAGACCAGAAGGAACATGAGCCACTCTGCCGGCAGACTTCCTGTGTGCCTGGTCCAACAGGTCCCACTTACTCCTGGTGTTGGGACAGATGTTGGATCCTCCTCACCTCTACCATTTGTCAACTCTTAATCTTGGAGGATATACCATTGGTGTTCTGTTCAGGAACTTTTCTCCTGTACCCATGTACTTGAGGCTCTTTCCAACTTTATCTTCTGTTAGTTTCAGTATATCTGGTTTTATGTGGAGGTCCTTGATTCAGTTGGACTTGAGCTTTGTACAAAGAGATAAGAACGGATCCATGTGCATTATTCTACATACTGACTGCCAGTTGAACCACCACCATTTGTTGAAAATGCTGTCTTTTTTTCTACTAGATTGTTTTACCTCCTTTGGCAAAGACCAAATGACTATAGATGTGTATAATCATTTCTGCACCTTCAATTATATTCCATTGATCTACCTGCCTATCGCTGTACCAATACTATATAGTTTTTATCTGTAATACAGCTTGAGTTCAGGTATGGTGATTCCCCAAAAGTTTGGCAGAAAGGTCTCTAATGAGACTATCTCCTGACTCTTCTCTAAGTAAACAATGAAGTACTTTATTATGCAAATGTAATGGTAATCAAAGAAACAATCTATACCAATGCTATTATATCTACTGATCTAAAAAGAGAATTCAGTAGCTACTCCATCTGGCAAGCCTAAATCTTAAAAACACTGGGTTCAGTAAATATGTGAATGGCTAACTAAAGGTACTATGAAAATTTATTTGAGTGCTAGTGCTCTTGGTGGCTGATGAATCCATAGTCCATGGGCAATGACAATGGAAAACAAAATGTATGTACTGAAGAAAAATTACCTTTACATAAATATATATGCCATATATCTTCTACCTACCTGTACTACTGTGTAACCATATAATGTTGGTCTAAGCCTCTCTTTAAAAGAACATGTCAATCACCTCTGAAAATACTTTTCTAAACATACAAAAGTAAGCATATTACCAAACACTTTATTCAGTTCTTCATTCAATCGAATTGAAAACCAATATCCAAATACAAATATAAATACAAATAAATGTATATATAAACATATATATATATATATATACACACACACACACACACGCACACACGCGCACACACACACACACACATATGGGATATATATGTATATATATATAGAGAGAGATACATAGACACACATGTATATATACATATGTAGTTCAATGAATCAATTTTTAATAAAATCTTAATATACATCTATCTTTGTATAAATGATAATAAGAAGATATACATGCAAATATCCCTAAAAAATTCATAATTTAAAAAAATTGATGAACTAATAGCACATGCATTTCTAAATAAAATTATCTCAGTATTACTACACATAATATGAACATCCCATGGTGAAATAAAAGGAACAAGTTATTACAAAATATGATGCCATTTTTGTTCTTTTTAAATTGAATCAGAATAGAATAATATAAATATTAATTTCAACATAGATCACAAGTTTCAGAGAATAGCCACTCTAGTGAGAGTTAAAGTAGATGTCTTTACTTTTTTTTTACCTGTCAGAAAGATCTTGATCATGATATGCACATGATCACAGAAATAAAATAGATTATATAATATTTTTCATTGGAAAATCAGAGTTTGTTAAAGTTTTTTTGGTATCTAGATTTTTCCCTAACAGGTCTGAAAGATCAAATAACTCAAGTGCTGAACAAGATAATCTTTCTCATATTAATACTACCACATATATGAACATTGACTAAGTACTTAATATGTGAGAAGATCTTTGTAGGATAGAATAAGTCTCAGAAAAGAGTCCAGTTCTCTTTTGAAATTATGATTACCTTTAAAAGATGTATACAGTGAAATATAATAGGAATAAAAAGTCATATAATTGCTTACTTGTGGTTGAACACATGCCATATTTAATGTGTCTAGGCTTTCTGCAACCTAACTTAAAATAATTTTGTTGTATTATGGACAATATCCGATAATGACAGAAAATATGTATATGGGGTTAGTTAATTATATAAAAATTCTTTTGAAGTTTTTTATTCATTTTTAAATTATTAAACCTCCCAGCTCATTTTTAACACATAAAAAAGCAAAATCAGGTATGAACACAGATTCATAAATACGTAACTAGATACATCAAAAACTTCTTGACATTAGTAAAAGTAAAAGATGTTGATTCTAACAACACAAAATAACGTGGGGGAAAAATCAGTGTTGTAACTATGTTTAAATGTCTCTATAATAATTGGCATATAAAGTAGTTTTGTAAGAGACTAGGGTTGAAGTTTTCTATTAAATGTCATTTACGCTGGGTGGTGGTGGCACTCGCCTTTAATCCCAGCACTTGGGAGGCAGAGGCATGCGGATTTCTGAGTTCGAGGCCAGCCTGGTCTACAGAGTGAGTTCCAGGACAACCAAGGCTATACAGAGAAACCCTGTCTCGAAAAACTAAAAAAACAAAAAAAAAAATGTCATTTACACATACTTAGAAATACCTCAGAAATATCAACATACATGTAAAGACACATGTGTAAATCATCATTGAAAACTATGGCACACATGAACATGTTTTCCAATTTCTCATAATCTGTAAAGTTAGAAATATTTCAATATCAACCTGCTTTACTGAAAAGGTCTTGATTATGCGCTTTGAGTTTGTGTATCCATAGACTTTATGGAATTACTGGCACAGTGGACGGAGAATTGAACAAATGTAAACAAGCAAAAGGCATTTCATCATCAAGGTTTTAATTCTAGTTCATAAATTATTGTGTAATTGTATTCAAGTCCCTTATCATTTACTACAAGGTTTACCAGATAGTAAACAAATCTTTCCCTTACTTTTTTTTTGCTCATGATCATTCAGTAGTGGAGCCAATTAGAGTAATTGAATAGTTTTATCATAACTGTAATTCATAGTTGCAAAAAACAATAAGCGCCACATTACTGATAAAAAGTATCCTGACTTTATTTCTATATAAAAATAAACACACATTTTTATTTTTATCTGTTTTGTATTACTCAAAAGAATTAAGAAAAATGTATTCCTTTCTGTCTCTCCCCACTGGTTCTCCTTTTTGATGGGATGATTGCTCTCACATCATCCTCCTTTCCAGGATGTTTAGCGTTCATCAAATTTTGGCACTTGTCGTATAAAGACTTCTTAAAGAACTGAAAATTTCAGAGCATTCTACAACCTTTTCATCTGAAGCCAGACTCAACTGAAAAAAAATCAATCATTCACCCAGGTTGCTGAGCCAAACTGGTAAGTGTTCAATGCCCTTGGAATAACTACTTGAGTGTTTAAAGACCACCAACCTGGATGCAGAACACAGAAAGAGCGAGCAAAAGGCTAATTATGCACTTACACCACATGTGGCAGCTAATACACTCCCTTAAGGGAGCACACAGAACTGAAAATGAAAATTATTTCTAACTTAAAAGAAAAAAAAAAGCTTGGCTAAGATGCAAATATGGTATGCAGTAAAATGTGTTTGATAAAAACAATTGGAAAATGAAAACAGCTCTGTTATTTTTTCGCCTCAAGGAGAAGAAAATCAATTTCCATTTATGTTAAATGAGAAGAAGCATCAACAATCAACAGTGCTGGTTTTTTATTGTGTATTTTTAACTGCCAGGAAAAAAAAAAGAGATAAAAAATTCAGCTTCATTTTTTTCTTGAACCATTTTGCATCATATTTACAAAATGACAGATGAATCCAGATGCTTCCTGGTCATAACATCTTTTAATTGTTCACATTATATAAAAATAGATGTCATAGGCATTTGTGGAGGTGCATCAATTTTTCTTCTTTTTGTCAAGTCTGAAAATAAAGTTGCAAAATAGAGCAAGATTTCTCCATTTTGTTTATAATGTCTTATGGTATGCTTGGAGATCATGAATTAAGATAGTTAGCCTGCTCATCATTTTTCTACAATATATAAATATATGTTACAGTTCCTTTATGCTCTTTTCATATATGCAGTGATTATACAGGTTAAGATTAGATTATTTATAATTTATTATTTCAAAAAATAAGTTGGCTTCCACTCCCTAATCAATCATATGTTTAACACAATTAATAAATTTTGAGTCTAACTGTCTAGCCAATGAGATACCTGACATCTGTGCTTTAGATTAGCTACTTTTAGGAGGAGAAGAGTTGGCAGTCAACATGACATCTGTATAGGAAAGTGTAGCCAAATTTCAAATGTCTTAACATTCCCTCTGTGTTCCGATGATTTGTATTAAATTTGGTGACTTCACAAGGGTGTTACTTAGTGATGCTTTATTTATATACTGTGGACATGGGTCACTTTAGATTTTAGTCTTTTAAGATTAGTTCCTCCTAAAGTTTTATGATGTGTTACTGTGAACCTCAATATTATGTCTACCACACTATCTCACATTAAACATCTCCTATCAAAACAGTAAGTTCCCTTCTGTACTATTGGTCACATGATCTTTTCCCAACAAATTATGACAATGTATTTAGAATTTGAGAAATGTATAGGGCCACACTACTATTCTAATTCATAGACTTATTCTCTCTTCTGGCAGTGACTAGTATCTTCAAAATCACTTTAGAAAATTTTGTCCTAGTATGCTTCTTAGAAATGTTATCCATGACTCCTTCAAGTATGTGAATTAAAGGTAGGAATTTTCTTATGAACAGAGAGGCAAAATCATATCTTCAAAATCTAAGTGCAAAATATAAATACATGTTTTTATTATATTACAACCATCTTTATTTTTTCAACTAAATTCAATTTAGATATTTTAAATTTTATTTCATCTTTTAGTTTTTAATTTTATTTAAGCTTTTAGTTTTTTTTAAACTATCTGATTTTGCTTCTTCATCCAACAATCATTAGTTGCCAGCATTATTGGTTGAGGGTTGTGACCCCACAAAATTTCCACTCTTTGACATTAACATGTCCATTGATCTGTGAGGGACAAGACCCATTATTTACTGCCCAACATAGAGTGATTAGTACCATTTTTACACAAATGACTAATATAGGCTATGCAGGTGTGTGTGCTTGTGTGTGTATCTATATGTTTATAAAACAATAGTAATCATCAAGTGAGGTTATCAACTTGAGAATGTAAGGAGCATGGAGAGTTTTGAGATAAGGCAGCTGGGAGTGACTTGTGGGAAGAAAGAATAAACAAAGTGAAGTATTTTATTCTTGGATACTTTATTTATTTACATTTCAATGTTATACCCTTTCCTGGTTTCCCATCTACAAACCCCTTATCCCATCACTCCTCCCCCTGCTTCTATAAGGGAACTCCCCCACCAACCTACACACACTCACCTCCTTCCCCTGGCATTCAACCACACTGGGGCATCGTGCCTTTATAGGACCAAGGGCTCTCCTCCTATTGATACCAGCCAAGGCCATACTCTACTATATATATGGCTGGAACTAAGGGTCCCTCCATGTGTACACTTTGGTTGGTGGTTTAGTCCCTGGGAGATCAAGGAGGGTCTGGTTGGTTAATATTATTGTTCTTCCTATGAGTTGCAAACCCCTTCAGCTCCTTCAGTTCTTTCTCCAACTCCACCATTGGGATCCCTGTACTCAGTCCAATGGTTGCCTGTTAGCATCTACCTCTGTACTTGTCAGGCTTTGGCAGAACCTCTCAGGAGAGTTATATCAGGCTCTTATCAGCCAGCCTTCTTGGCATCTTCAATAATGTTTGGGTTTGGTGTTTGTATATGGGATGGATCCCCAGGTTGGGGAGTCTCTAGATGGCCTTTCCATCAGTCTCTGCTCCATACTGTCTCCCTATTTCCTTTAGACAGGAACAATTCTGGATTAAAATTTTGGAGATGAGTGGGTGACATTACCCCACAACCAGGGGCCTTGTCTAACCTCTGGATATGGTATCTATAGTTTCCCCCTCCCCTTTGTTGGGCATCTCAGCTAATCTCATTCTTGTTGAGTCCTGGGAGCCTCTTGCTTTTCTGGCATCTGGGACTTGATAGTTGCTATCCCTAGTTCCCTATCTCCCACTGCTATACACTTCTGTTCAAATACTTTAGTCTCTGTATATCATCCAGGTCTCTTCCCATACCCGATCCTTCCCCTCTTTCTCCCCTCCTTTCTTCTTCCCAAGACCCTCCCACATTCTACCTCCCATGACTATTTTGTTTCCCCTTCTAAAAAATACTGAACATCCACACTTTGGTCTTCTGTCTTCTTGAGTTTCTTATGGTCTGTGAATTGTATCTTGTGTATTCCAAGTTTTTAGGCTAATATCCACTTATCAGTGAATGCATAACATATGTGTTCATTTTATTTCATTTAATCATTTACAGCCTTAAGTTTTGAAGGTACTATATTCTGTTTTCATAAGAAATTCCTTTCTTTAGTTTATATATTTGAAGGCTTCGTGGGTAACATTTTCCTCAAAAAACAGATTAGGACAAAATTTCTACAGAGATTGTGAAGATGTCTGACAAACGTAAGTATTTCTATATCAGTTAAAATATCTTAATATTTAATTTGAAATTTACCTAACAAATTTAGGAAATATTTCATTTCAAATGTGTGTGTTTGTTTGTTTGTTTGTGTGTGTATATATATGTATGTCTGTGTGTGTGTACATATGCATGTACTTGTGCTTGTATACATGCAGATATATATGGAGGATAGAAATGGTCTTCAGATATCTTAAATGTTATGGAGGCATCAACAGTTGTGCATCAGAGAGTATGGGTGCTGGAAACTCCAGTCCTCTCAGTGAGCAACACATGACCATAACTCTTGAGATCCCTCTCTAGCTTTTCAATTAAATTTGTTATTATAAACACTAAAATCAGGCCCATTGTATACACCAATAGGTAATATATTTCAATTCAGGAATAAACAAATTAATTTTCAAATCTGCTACAACATGTATCTTAAAGAACGCATCGATTTAAAAATTACATATTTCTTTCTTTGTTTTTTTTTTAATTTTGCCTTTAATAGCAGTATTTTTAAGAAATTATATTCACCAGAGTTTGATAATATGTTTATGATTTCTGTGTGTTCTGGGTTGAATATCCCCTTGAGTAGAATGAAATCTCCTTTATTTCTTCTACTTAGTTGTGGTTCCATTTATTTGTTGGAATTAGGAGCATGACACTTGCTTCCTGTCCCCATTTGCTTGGAATATTTTATCATCTTTCACTTTAAGGCAGTGCCTACTTTTAAAGGTAAGATAAATTTCCTTTACATACCAGGAAGATAATTTTGTTTCTTAATCTATTCAGTGACATGTATCTTTTGATTGAAGGATTGAGGCATTAATATTTAGAGATATTATTGAAAGGCTGTGCTGGGTGGTAGTGGTGCACATCTTTAATCCCAGCACTTTGGAGGCAGAGGTAGACAGATTTCTAAGTTTGAAGACTGAGTTCTAGGACAGCCAGAGCTATCCAAAGAAACTCTGTCTTGAAAAATAACAACAACAAAAAGAAACAAACAAAAACAACAGCAACAACAAAAAGAAAGGCTCTTTCAATTGCAGTCATTTTATTCTGTTATTTTTCCAGTTTTTGTCTTTGTCATGTTTGGCATTTCAGTAGTTAAAGCCTCATTTTATTTATTTATTTATTTATTTATTTATTTATTTATTTATTTATTTATTTATATTTATTCAATTATTTATTCATTTTCTGAGTCTCTTGACTATATTTATTCATCATGAAGTATTTTTTTCAGGATTCTCTGAAGGCTAGTTTGATGGACATGAATTACTTTAGTTAGTCTATATCATAAAATGTTTTTCTTATTCAAATATGGAGATAGTTTTGCTGGGTACAGTATTCTATTGGTAGATGTAATTTCTCAAATTATTTTTATTATTTTTAGTTTTTGCAGTCCAGTTTTTACCTTCCTCCCAGTCCACCCTCCCACAGTTCTTCATCCTATTCCTCCTCCCCTGTCTCCAAGAGGATGTCTTCACCATCCCCCACCCCATGCTCCTACAGGGCTTCCCCATTCCCTGGAGCTTCAAGTCTCTAGAGAGGTAGGTGCATCTTCTCCCACTGAGGCCAGTGCAAGCAGTCCTCTGCTATATATGTGTTAGAGGTCTCAGACAAGCCAGTGTATGTTGCCTAGTTGGTGGCTCAGTCTCTGAGAGATATCAGGGATCTCCTTGAGACTGTGGATTTTCCTATGGGGTCACCCTCCTCCTCAGCCTCTTCTAGCCTTTCCCTGATTCAACCAGAGGGCTCTCTGGCTTCTGTTCAATGCTTGGATGTAAGTATCTGCATCTGTTCTTTCAGCTGCTTTTTGGACCTCTACGAGAGCAGTCATGCTAGACTCTTGTCTTTAATTATTCCCAATTTGGACCAGTCACTTTCCCTCAAGCTCTTCTCCATTTTTATCCCTGCTGTTCTTTCAGACAGCAACAATTCTAGGTCAGAGTTTTTGACTGTGGGTTGGCAATCTCATCCCTCCACTTGATGCCCTGGCTTTCTACTGGATGTGGACTCTACAAGTTCCCCTTCCCCACTGTAGAGCACTTCATACAAAGTCCCTCCCTTTGATTCCTGAAATTTTTTCACCCCCCCCAGGTCTCGGGTACTTTCTAGAGCATCCCTCTACCTCCCACACCCTATAACCATGTAAAACACAGTGTGTGATATTTTACTGGTAGTGAATCTTCTATACAACAATGCTCTGAACTTTTGGTTAATTTCTAACTTTATCTTACTCTACAGGGATTTACTAGGCTTATCTTCTCTTTTCTCAGGCTATGGCAATCACTATTCTGCTCTGAAAAACTATAAGATCATTCTTCTAATAATCCAAAGTGTAGTACCTAATGGATTCTTCTGTAAGTGGCTTACATCAGTGCACAGGCTTATCTCAATTCCCCATGAACGATTTCACCCCTTCTTTGGCTGAACAATATTCTTTCTGCAGTGTATTCATGAAAGAGTTTCTCCCTCATTTTATCAGGTGATTAAAAAAAAGGTGTTTTTAGTTCTTAAGTATTACTAATCCTGCTCCCATATGAAATATAGACATCTATTCACTAGGATGGACATATAATGGGAAATGGGACTACTGAATCAGACATTAGTCTATAATGTTTTTCGTATGCTAAATCAATTTTCATTCTACCCAGCATATACACATTGAATTTACTCTATTTCCTATGCAGTATTTAATATCTGTATTTTTACTAAAGGATGCTCTGTTTATTGAGAAGAGATGCTGTATTAATGGTTTGATTTGTGCATGGTTTAGTCAATAGAGGGTTTATCTCATGGCTTAACCTGCTCAA
>JADRCC010133578.1:0-21098 GCA_019843855.1 Hylomyscus alleni
TGTGCTTTTTTTTCTTTTTTCAAACATACTAAACAAAAATGATTTTTGCTACATGTTCTTGTTAATCATTGCTATGAGTGTTTTGTCTACTCCTACAATTAAATTGTATCTTGATATATAGATGTGTTAAGATGGCACATTTACTTTGTCAAATGTGCCAGAGTAGTAACACTTGTCATTACTCCAATCAAAATATGTTTGTTTCTGTCCCGTAAAGCAATTGCTCTTCTCCTTTTTAATTGTTCCTCTTCATGAAAAGTTGTGAAGCAAATGTTAGTCAGGGATAAAAATAAATATATGTCACTTATCATAAAAAACTTACTTGTGTTGGACATACTATCTGAGACAAAGAACAAGGTAACTTAAATATGAATAAAGTATATTTCAGAGACAAGTAAAAACAGTTTATCTCTTAAAAGTAAAATCCATTTTATGATTTATTTTTAAATGTTCATTTATTAATTTCTTTTATTTAGAATATAAAAGAAATTTTATTGTCTTCAGTCATAAAGGTCATTATTTTCTCTTGAATCTTTATTGCCATTTTCCTCCTTTTTTCCTATTCCTAAACAATTTCTTGCTAGAAGAGCTGTCTAAGCTTTAAATAGATCCTTCTGATATTCAACTGTTTTTGAGTTTCAAGAAAATCTGAAAGCATTCTGATAAAATTTGTTTGGAGACAAGAACTTAATAATACTGCCATATTTTCTTTTTTTTAATTCTTTATTGAATACCATGATAAGCTCAACTTTACCTCTCTAAAACCTTTGTGTTAAATTTGTTGCCTTAGTAAGTAAATGTAGTAGTTTGACTAGGAATGGCCTTTAGAGATTCATTTGTTTGAATATTTGATCATAAGTAGTAGCACTATTAGAAGGTATGGCCTTGCTAGAGTAGGTTTCGCCTTGTTAGAGGAAGTATGTCACTTTGCGGTGGGCTTTGAAGTTACCTTATGCTTAAGCTATGCCCACTGTGGCACACAGTCCACTTCTGCTGCCTACAGATCAAGATATAGAATTCTCAGCTCTTTTTTCAGTGCGATGTCTATCTAGACGTTTCCCATAGTTATATCACCGTGGTGAAAATGGACTAAACTTGTGAAATAGAAAGCCAGCCTCAAATTAAATGTGTTCCTTTATAAAAGTTGCCTTTGTTGTGCTGTCACTTCATATCAGTGAAATTGTAACCAAGACAATTAATAAAAAGGTATTCATTAGAGTGGATCCCAACCCAAATCTGAGTGTTCCCTTATAAGAAGCCATTAGAACACATGCAGATGTATAAGTAAAGTCATTGTCATAGACCCAATAGTAAGCAAACACTTCCAACAACTTGATCTTGACCTTATAATTTCTATAATATGAGAAAGCATATTTTTGCTATATATGCCATCAGGTTTAAAAAGATAGTTCTAGAAATCAAACATGAATATGCAACATTTGTTGACTGTCATATTTTTCTAAGACAAAAACTTTCAGTCTTAGAAGGAAGTTCATTAAAACACTGAATGTTAAAATAGAGGTGAAGTAAGAGTTTGGTTTGTCTATAAATGTCTCTCCACAGACCTTCCTTCATATGTATAGCTACTTCAAGGTTTCCCCTCCTAATAGTGCTAATCTATGAGTCTATGGGAGCCATTCCTATTCAAACCATCACAATATGCCATCTTAGTCACAATATGGTACCTAAAATTTAAATTATATTTTGATTGTAAAGATATGGAATTATATTGATAAGAACTTATTTTTCTTCTTTAACATTGATAACATCATATTACATAGAGGATTTCTCTCATTTTTTATGACTTATTCATGTCATATCTAAAAAAAACTTAGATAGAAATTATTTTGTCTTATCTAAAATATAGTTACCATGTTGGGTGTCCCGCTTAGTTTATTGTGAACTTTATATAATCAGTTATCTTTTGGGAAGGAGAAACCATACAATCAGGTAAATGGACAAATTAGATTGGCCTAAAGAAAAGTTTGTTGTATATTTTCTTCATTGATGATTTATACAAGAGGGTCAAGCACATTTTACATGTTATCCCTGGGCAGATGATCCTGGATTATACAAGAAAGCAGGCCTAACAGGCCGACCACGTGAAGCAAGCCAATAAGGGGTATTTCTTCATGGTCACTGCCCCCATTCCTGCTTCCAGGTTCTTGGTTGAAGTCTTTTTCCTGATTTCCAATAGTAAGCAACTGTAAAGAGGAAACTAAGTAAACTAAACTCTTTCCTTTAAACGTTACTTTGGATCATGGTGTGTTATTATAGCAAATTGCAATCAAACTAAGACATTCAGTGAAGTAAATTCTAAGCCTAATTATTTCTAAATAAAAAGAGTTTCTGGCTGTCATAGTGATTATCAGTAATTCTTTAGAGGTATTTTTTCTATGTCCAAAATTTTTAGCATCAAAACTTTTTCTCTAAAAGTCAGTTTTGTATGATTTCAATGTTGGGGGAACCAACATTGAAATATATATATATAATATATATATTTTATATATATTATATATATATATATATATTATATATATATATATATATATATGTATAATACTGTAAAAACTATATAGGCTTAGAATTTACTTCACTGAATGTCTTAGTTTGATTTTAATTTGCTATAATAACACACCATGACCCAAAGTAACGTGTAAAGGAAAGAGTTTACTTCACTTAGTTTCCTCTTTACAGTTGCTTATATATATGTGTGTGTGTGTGTGTGTGTGTGTGTGTGTGTATGTATGTATATTGAAGCAATGGAAACATTTTGAAGTTTTTTAGTTTCATCTATTGGAAAAAAATTGAATTAGTAAAAGCTGTACAAATCGTTTTTGTTTTGACTCATCTGTTGGTAATGTTCTTTCTTGAATCAGAATAATATTCTACAACTAATATTAATGTTTAATTTTCAGTTGTATTACTGAAAGTATCTTAAAAACGTCTCCTATAATATAACAATCTACTTTGAAAATGTACACTTTTCACAGCATCATGTCTATAATGATATTAACTTTAAATTCTTGAAAATATAAGTTCAGGTTTACTCATTAAGGGAAATTAACACTTTCAGCAGACTACCGTATTCATAAAGTAAAATGTTTTTCATAATATTAGTATTTTTGTTATGAATAAATTTCATAAAATATGCTTTGACTTCCCATAGAAACTATATGCATTCATATTTGAAAAAACAGAAATTCTAATATTTCAGAAAATAACTGTTCTATACTTGTCATAGATTTTTATGCTACATGTTGAAAAAGGTTTCTTACTCATTAGTGTGAAAATATTTGAATCCTCTATAACTGTTGAAGGCAATTTTGCATTTACAGGATAGGCCTTAACAAAAGAATATCATCAGGTATGAAAACACTTAGATAAAAAGAAACCAATTTTAAAATATTATGCTAATTTTTGCTGTCGGCTTTATTTTCAATTATTATTTACTTATAAATTAAGAAAATTGTATTAAGAAAATGACATTAAAATGAGCAATCAATTTTCCTAATATTGGAGTCATGAAATAAACATGAAAGTTATTTGGGGATACCTAAATAAATCCTATCAGCTACTCTGATTTAAAGAAATATTTAGGAGGATGGAGAGATAGCTCAGCGCTTTAACCTTCTGATTTTCTTGCAGAGAAACAGAGATATATTCCTAGCCCTCAGGTCTATTGGTTTAAATCTTCTTGTAACTCATGTTCCAGGGTGACAGAAGGTGTCTGGCTTCCATATGCACCTGTACTAATGTGCACATATACACATAAATACTAATACATATAAGCATAATCAAAATTGATGTTAAATAGAATATGGAAGAATAAAGCAACTTTTAGCCAGATAAATTTTATGAGCCATGTTTAATTTTCAATGCTCCTGATTCTACACAAAAATATAATTCTCATTGTTGACAAATAGAAATTCTATTTAACTGGGATATCTGTATACTAAATGCCATGCATTTGTATTATAGAAGTTTGTCTCCAAAATGCCAATTCATGTGATATTTGGTATGTATGTCCTATAGTAATTGTGTTTCATAAAAGACAAAGATAAAATGGAAAGTTAGTTTACAATATGTAGTGAAAATCCTTAAGAAGTTACAGTTAATGGAAAATCAGTTAATGCTGAAATATGTGAGCAGCAGTGTGAAGTTTTAGAATTATAACTATGTAAGCTCACAGTTTTATAGTTAAATATGTTAGCATGTGCTAAAATAATGAAAAGTAAAATGTTTGAAGTGGTGAAGCACTGTGTTTTATATGCAGGTGATTGAGACATTGAGTATATTTATTGTTTCAGGAGACAAATGTAAATAGAATTCCTTGCTCAGATAGTTAATATTACAATGCTTGTACTATAGAGTTATAGTATTATTGTACATGTATATGGGCCAAATGTATAAAATAAATACTGCCTTGAACTGTTTGTTCCTGCTTGTTATTGCTCTGAGTTTTTGAATGAATTAAAGACTCATAATCTAAATCTAGTACTCTCCCAAAGGCCTGATGCTATTGAGCAGCCATTGTGCACACATGGTAGGAAATGAGTTAGAATCATCCAATGACAAGATACAAAAGTACTTTTAATTCTGATCGGTTGAATGAATAATTTAACTCAGTATTTATTTGCTTATTGCAAAGTAACCTTTACCCTCATTCATACATACTCTTCTTTTTTTATTTTCCTAAATATTTTCTTTATTTACATGTCATACAGTATCTCCTTTCCCAGTTTCCCCTGCAAAAAAAACAAAAAACAAAAAACAAACAAACAAACAAAAAAACAAGAACAAGAACAAACCCCTGTTCCCTCCCCCCTCTTCCTGCTTGCCACCCCAACCTCTCCTACTTACTGGCCCTGTCATTCCCCTACACTGGGGCACAGAACCTTCACAGGGCCAAGGGCCTCTCCTCCCATTGATGACTGACTTGGCCATCCTCTACTATACACATGCTGCCAGAGCAACCAGTCCCACCATGTGTACTCCTTGGTTGGTGGTTGAGTCCCTGGGAGCTCTGAGGGTACTAGTTAGTTCATATAGTTGTTCATTCTAAGGGGCTGCAAACTCTTCAGCTCCATTGGTCCTTTCTCTAACTCCTTCATTGGGGACCCTGTACTCAGTTCAATGGATGGCTGTGAGCCTCTACATCTGTATTAGTCAGGTACTGTCAGAGCCTCTCAGGAGACACCTATATCAGACCGGATTATCCTTCCTTCAGTCTCTGCTTCATAATTACTCTTCTTATTGTTGGTTTCATTTTAAAGTATTTGTGCAGAACATTTTCAAATTCTAGGCCCTTTCTTCCACACTTGATCATTTTTATAGCATTTTCATTTCAATGTTTTTGTCCTCCAAATACTAAAGTATATTTCAGCATCATCAGATGCATATTTCTAAAACATGGTTTGGTGAAACCTCATCTGATTTCAAATGAAAAAAATACATCAATTAAAAAGCAATACAATGGAGAAATATAAACTTCCTTTTGTACCAAAGGAACTATTAAAGGCAGTAATTCTCAAAAGGAAATTCCAAGACTTGTCAGCCGACTCATTTAGAGATTCATTCTTTAGAATCGTTTGATATAATAATGATTATGACTTACTTTTGCCCAATTAGAATCCAACATTTCTTAATGCTATTTAAGATTTATTAAGAGTGCCTTCTTTGTCGTTGGCTTTCCTGAAAATGTCAGTCAAACTTTTCCATCCCTGTAGGCATCTTATATGAGTTCCTCAGATTCAGAATCATTCATAATGAGTAAATCAAACAATTTTCTAACAAGTTAATAGCTTTAATTTGCTTCTTTTCCTCAAGGTCTAAAGAGTTGAGAACTGTGTTGAGAATATAAAAATGAACATTATAAATTAGTTGCTGTCAGAAATGGTCAAAAGAAAAAGTGCTGATGCATAAATCAATGAGGTGAATAAAAATGAATACTTTTGATATAGTTAGCACTGTGAAATAATAATGTCCATTTGTTTTTTTTATATTTTTGCTACACATTATAGTAGTAAAAGTGGCATAAGTGTTGTACGTACCTGGTTATTTACTTGAGATTATGACAAAGCTTGTGTGTTCTTCTATAAATACTAACTCTTAAAATGAAAAGAAGAAATGCCTTTTATAAATAAAACAATAATTATAACAGAGTAAAACTAAGTCACAGTTACATTAATATTACATTGTATTATCATATAAGATAGAGCTTTTATTATTTTTATTTTTAATATTCATAATAATTGGGCTAAGATTATTTTATTTGTTAAGGAAAACATTCCAAATACTAGAAAATATTAACTTTTATTTAGTTAATATATTATGTTTTGCCTAAATTTCTGTTAAACTTGGAAGTCATTCTTTCCAATGAAAGTTCCTTAATTTTAAGGTTTATAACCTTAAGAGTAAATCTTTATATAGGAAATGAATAAAACATAAACATAATAAATATAAATATGAAATGATTAATATAAATGCCTTAAAGTAACTTGAGGATAATAAAAGTATTATAAAAATAAATGTCATAATAATAGATTTTCAATATTCTGAGTAATGAATAACCCTTCATATTCATTCCTGAATTTATATTACCATCTTTATTCCTATCAAATGAATAGTTTTTCAAATGTGAAAATTTATTTATATTCTAATTTATTTACATTTATAAATAAATAAGCAGACATATGTTCTTCCTATCATAGAGTTAATATTTGGATAAGAAAAAAAGCTGAAATATCCTATGACTCTCTTTTCCTTATTAAACCACTTAATTTTTTTAAATATACATAGCCTTACTCTTCCTTCACACATCATTGCATTCATTCAAAGCATTTTCAAAATGAAGAATTTCAAATTGTATTTTAAAAATAACTAAAATACCAACCTCTCTATTCCATTTCATGATGTTGTTATCATTCCAGATCATCTCTTTTTCCACGCACTTTATTTTTTAGAAAAAAGTCTCTTATTTAATACTAAAATTTTATTTTTCTCTCTATATTGGTAATTGATATTGATTCCAAGTGCAAAACACAAAACACATTTTATTTCAAATACTTAAAATAGCTTGGGCATTGGAAAGGAAAAATATTGTGTAGAGGAACAAAATCTCCCTTTTTTCCTCTCACACTATTGAGAAGTGCTTCAATACAAATTTTGTTACAATAGATTTCAGAGCTTATCAGATTTTGCAAATATCTGATTCCATTGACAGAAGGCAATTTTGTATAAACAAGTTTTAAAAACCAATCTTAGAGCCGGGCGGTGGTGGCGCACGCCTCTAATCCCAGCACTTGGGAGGCAGAGGCAGGTGGATTTCTGAGTTTGAGGCCAGCCTGGTCTACAGAGTGAGTTCCAGGACTGCCAGGGCTACACAGAGAAACCCTGTCTCGAAAAACAAAAAAACAAAACAAAAAAAAAAACCAATCTTAGTTGTCTCTGACTATTTAGTATAATATTTGTATTAAAAAACATACTGTTGGTTCAACTTCAAATTTTATAATCATTAATTTACTGAACCAATATGATTTCTAACAATGTCCTATAAACATCTGTCTTTATACCCATAGATAAGTATAATCTTCACCCAAATCAAAGAAACTTCTCCTTCCAACAGATGAAGACCATTACAAAAAAATCCATAAGCAATCACTATGTAGAGCTATGGGGCCTAGTTGCATTGGATACAACCACAAAATACTTCCACAGATAAAACTAAGGGAACATTGAGAAAAGATTATAAGTGCTAGAAGATCATTGACTTTGATGTATGATGATACCTTCTAGTAACATCAGAAACTTTACCCATTTTGTGAGATTTTACTAGCCAAACATGAGCTAAACAAGGAAGATAATACAAATGAACATGCCAAACTGGCTGGAAAAAAGCCCTCATGGCCTCAATCCTATACAAAGAATGGTAGGAAACTGAGTAAAGCTGGGAGTGATATTTGATCCATCATAGAGAAGAATATACCAATTTTTAGCTAGTGTCAAAAAGTCAGATTTGAAAATATCAATATAATTATATCATATGGAACGAAAAGTATATTTAGGAATATATACATAATGTACATGTTCATGTACAGGTACCTATACAATGCATATACATATACACATACATATACATACATGCATACAATAGCAACTGATGAAATATATGGCCATGAATTTGAAGGAGTGTTGTAAGAGTTTATGGGAGAGTTTCGAAGGCAGAAATGGTGGGAGAAATATAATTAAAGTATGATCTCGACAATTAAAAAACCTAAGCAAAGCACAGAATGAACATTATTTGACATGAAATTAGTCAGTTAAACACTCTTAAAAAATAAAGCCTATATCTAGTTGGATGAGTTTACAGTGGACATCACAGTTCTAGGTTATTTCTGCTGTTTCTTGGCCTTGGCAAATTGGAGTTGGAAAAGCACAGAAACAAGTACATAGTGAGTTCAATTATTTTGTCATTATTTCTAAGATGTTCTGTGAGATAACCTTCTATATTTAAGATATTCTCAATTATTTCTGGTAGCCCTAACTAAATATTTACTACCCATTCATCTGGCTCAACTTCTTTCCTTCATTTCTGTATTTCACAGTACTGATTATAAAGTGTCATGAAGTACATTTAAGTTATATCTCTAACTTTAGAATATACACTAAATTTTAGTTAAGAAATTTTATGTATTGAATAATTTTTGTTATTACTTCCTCAAATATTTCCTGGAAAGTATAAGGAACTGAGTAAGTGTTGATTAACCACAGGTAGAACTATGTATGGAAATATGCTTCCAGGATCTAACAGTGGTTTTGTACATGAAAATTAATTCTTTCTTTGCTACAATAGTCTTTATATGCATTCATTGACTTTTCTTTAGTAAACTGAAAAATTTTAATTTTAAGTGCTATGAAAAAAATGAATTTAATAGAAAGGAAAAAAATAATATGATCTTCATTAGAGCAAGATTTAGAGGTAGTACTCTATTTTAACTTATTGTTACATGATTTTACCTTATCTTCATATTTATAAATATAATATTAAGTATTTATGTCTTAAATTAGCAGTTTACAAACAGAAAACCAACTCATGGCATCAGCTGCATTGTGAATTCCAACTCTATGAAACTGTAAGTGAAGCAAATCTTTTCTTATTTACTTTTAGTAAATTTTTTCCCAGCATTAAAAAATAGCTAATATACATATTTTCACACATACACACAAAAAAAACATTGTTAGACCCTCAGTGTCTATTCTCACACATATCTACATCTTTCTTTAACAGGTGTTATGAGTATTATAATAAGTAAAAATATGATTAAATATCAAATTTGCATTTTCTCACTGACTTATCACTAGCACTTAGTCTTTTGCTAACTACATGGTATGTAACCAGAAGGTAGTTGTTGGATGAAAGAATATATGTCTCTAAATTTTCCTTTCAAATCTAAAATCTAAGTTAGAATTCATTATATTTAAATGTATAATTAATATTACAGAGAATGTATAGAGAAATGCAGAATCAGGAAGCTGAGTAGACCATGTCAACATTTGTGACTTCGTCTATGAGACTCCTCTGTTTCACAAGTTGTCAAAGAGGGACCTGTGAATTTTTCTAAAATAAGAAAGTTTTTACTATGAAAAAAGTTTCCTTATTTCTTGGGTAGTTTGTAGGAAAGGGAATAATAATAGCCAATACATATTTGGAAAAATTATTCAACATAACTAGAAAAATGCCGATCAAATCTACATAGCAATTCCTGATCTATTCAGGATGTCAGTAATTAAGGAAACAAAGCCTGCCAGGAGACCTAGCTGGTAAAAGCACTGGCTACATAATCCTCATGACCTGAATTTGATACCTGAATCACATGCAGCAAGCATAAAGCCATGTATATACTGTATCGCATACAAGCCAGGACACACATGTATATACCATCTTATATATAAAAGTAAAATAAAAATGGATGGGGTGCCACAACAAATTCTAATGAATGTATCAACAAAAGGGAATTTAACTCTTACAATAGATTTGACCAGATTTATAGGAAGACTTATTAGGGAAATCTATTCTTTCAGTCTGTGTAGAGGCCTGGTCTTTAAAGGGAGCCAATCACAACAGTGCTAACCCAATTATAGAGAACATAACTCAGCTAAAGGAGCATTATTCATGATGACTAGTCTACCCCAAGCCATGATAAAGAGACAGGAGGAATAATTTTCTTTTTAATAAAATAATATACTTTTTATTTCAAGAATTACCACAACTCCCTCCTAGTACAGATTCTTAAAAAGGCAAAGCTGTGTAGTTTTATAATTCTGCCTCCTTTTCTCAATTATTGGCAAAATGTAACTTTGCTTTCTTCTTTGTATCTCTGCTTTAAGTACATGTTTCTGAATGTTTTGCCTTCACTCTTTTTCTAAAGCTCCTCCTTCCTTTTCTTTGGCTGAATGATTCTCCTTTTTCTGCTTTTTACTGTTAATTTGGCTGTTTAAGTTTGCTTTTTGAAGAGAAATGGCCTAACTAGGCTTTGTGGTCTACATACTGAGATTCCAAGTTTGGTAGTGAATATACGATTTACTCAGAAAAGTAGAACCAGTTGAATTACTTCTGAATATTCAGTTAAAGTTCTCTATGCCAAAATATCATAGAGACACTGGCTCATCAGTTTACTGTAGCTCTATTCACTAGTAAATTAAGGAAACAACCAAGGTGTCTATGGAACACTTGTTCTTTATACAGAATGGAATTTTTAGAAGAATAATGAAGTTATATCATTTGTAAGAAAATATATGCAACCAGAACTAATAATATTAATTAAATTAAGTCAGCCAGTCCTAGAAAGACAAATATTATGTTTGAATTCATTTGTGGTTCCAAAATTGTATAGTTACATAAAATATATGCAAGTATATATTACATGAAAGAAGGAAACTGTCTCAAGGACAAGAGGTTAATGGAAGCCAGAAGAGATGAGAAAGGAGGAGTTAGGAAGGCAAAACAAGGTAGATGAATATTTTACACACAAACACACACACATGCGAGTAATTTCTTTGAGTTGGTTATTTTTATTTTATTTAAAACATTTCAAATGTCATTCCCCTTCCCAGTTTCCCCTCCACAAACTCCCTACCCCATCCCCTCTCCCCTTGCTCCTATGAGGGTGCTCACCCACCCACTCACCCACTCCCACCTCACCACCCTAGCATTCTCCTATGCTGGGGCATTGAACCTGAACAGAACCAAAGGCCTCCACTCCCATTGATGCCAGTTAAGGCAACACTCTGCTCCATATGTAGCTGGAGCCATGGGTCCCACCATGTGTACTCTTTGATAGGTGGTTTAGACCCTTGGAGCTCTGAGGGGGTGTCGGTATGGTTGGTTGATATTGTTCTTCCTATGGGGTTGCAATCCCCTTAAGCCCCTTCAGTCCTCCTCCTAACTCCTCCATTGGAGTCCCCATGCTCAGTCCGATGGTTGGCTGCAAGCATGCATATCTATCTCTATTGGTCAGGCTCTGACACAGTCTCTCAGGAGACAACTATTAAATGAACTAAAAACAAACGTATTTTGAAGTATAAAATTTGGATAAAATAATGACTTGTTTGCAGATACACTTAAGAATAATAAAAAGAAATAAAAACAAAATCATAAAATACAAGTATATAAAACAAGAAAATATGATTAAAACATAAGAAAAGAAAGAGTGATTAATTAGTGAGTAAGTGTGGGTAAACAATAATGAACTATCTTCTAAGTATTCATGTTTATTCATGAAGAATTTACTCTCAGCCTTAATTGGGAATATTTTCTTTCCTGGGAAATGGTGATAAGTAGACAGACTCAAGGCTGCTCGAGAAACTGAGAGTAAATGCCCAACCCTAATCAATATGTTTGTACCATCTCTAAGATTTGGGAAACATTGCAAGAAAAGGGAGAGGGGAAATACTGAAAATGCCACAAGATAGATGAAAGGATTATGAAATGGTATCTACTGGGAAAGACAAAGCCATTGCAAACAGGAACTCACAGCAATTGCTTTGAGTCTGACTCAGAATGAGCCCCTCAATAGTCAGGCATAAATGGAGTATAGGCTCAGGATCTTTAACTCTTTTCTGATATAATACTACCTAGAGATTCAGGGAGACGGGTAGTTAGTGTCTCCAGTTGTATATATACTGGTGACTCTACCAAGCTACCGTGGACAGATTCAATACAAGGCTCACATAGATGGCTCTGGTTAAGTTAAATGAGTTATAAAGCATAACTAAATACAAATAACCAATCTATACAACAAACAAAAACCTTGTAGAATGTGAAATGGCATTGAGAAGTAGGTTTGAGAAGGAAATAAGTGATAAAGGGTAGGATAGTAACAAAAATATGAAATTGTCAATGAAAAAAGTAATTATCAATCATAGAAATAAGCATACTACATTATTTTATTTCTTATTTTAAAAATAAATTATATTTTTATGCAAACAATATAAGGTTATTAGATATTTATGGATAATAAAGAAAGCTCTATGAGCCATCTATATATATATATTATAACACACATACTATATATATATATATTATAACACACTATATATATATATATATATATATATATATATATATATATCACAATTAACCAGTCTTGTGAATTCCTAAAAAATTAAAATAAACTAAGCAGAAATTCTACAAGCCATACTTCATTAATTATAGTCTTCATGTATATTATTGCTCTAGATTTGTCTAATGATTTTTATTTAATTTTTTATTTTAGGCAAAACTCCTGACTTACTGTACACGATTTTGTGTACTGCATTTACAGTTGTATCCCATCATATTCTACTTGCATTTAATTCTAAAAGCAGAAAGACTAATTTTCACAAGCAAATTGTAGATTTGGATGAAAAGGGAAAAACAACTGGCAGAGAGAAAAGAGTAGAGAAACAAGCAGAAAATGCCCTAAAGGTCACAATTGACTGGTATCATCTGATCTGTGGGATTGATTGTCAAAAGAAAGCAACTTTGTTGTCTGGAAACGATAGCAGACTTGACAAGAACAGGGAAGTCTGCTTTCACCAAGCCAAAACTATGTGCAGTAAGGCAGTTAATTCTAACTATCACAGGTTTAAAGAGTCTATTGTATGATATAAATGTTTAATTGCCTGAATTTCTCCTGAGAATAATATTTGTATTTGAACAGAACACTTAAAATAACAAGGTGACTATTTCTTAGAAGCAGGTTTAACAGCTCTTTCATTATTTGAATGTAATTTTGGCATGGAAATGTTTCTCTGACACATACCGTGGAAGCAGTCATTTTTATTTATAGCTTGTCTCAAGTAAAAGACTTAAATGACAGACAAAACATCCAAAAATGAAAATTATGTTTATTCTTTTAACATTTCTAACTAGAAAATGGAATTCACTTACTGTGAAAATTTAGAAAAGAAATTATTTGGAAGATGAAAGGCAAAACCTTATCTAGTGGCACTAATTCAATGTTTTCAGCATTAACATCTTAAGAAAGTATTGGTTACATGGTAACTACATATAAAGCAACACAAGATTGCTTCAGACAAAAAGTTTTATGGGCTTGTCCAAAGTATATTATACCTTTTATAATTAAGCCTTTCTTACTTACTAATAGAACCCTACTTTTAGTCTGGTGGCAGGCAGTATGCCAAGAGAACTTAACACTCCATGCTGCTTTATTTTGAGGAGCTGGTTTGTGATCCAGTTGTGACCAATCAGATACAGGTAGAAGTCCCCTGAGTTCTTTTATTCACAATCAAAATACTGCTGGCTTTCATGATGAACATTTTCAGAGTTTGCTTTTCTCCAGTTCCCTTCTTCCTGCCTAGCACAGAGATAATTTATTCACAGATAATGTATTCTAACTATAAGTAAGAAAGTCACACAATGAAGATGTTGGATTAAAAACAAACCTGGTTCCATACCAGCATTCTCAAGCAGCAAAATGAGTTATGAACTAAAATTCCTTTTTGATTTTCTTGATAGCCAAGAAAAATAAACACGCTACTTCTTATGTCATGCAGTAAGGGTTATTTTTGCTTGTTTGTTTATTTGTAAGTAAAAACATTTCTAACTGGTATGGTTTCATTCTTACAGCAAAACAAAAACATGCTTGTTCAATAGTGCATTGATATCCTGAAACTGCCTTTCTATTTTTAATTAGAAATCGTAAACATTAGAGGAAATATATAGGGCTTCTTCCAGCTCTTTTTTTTTTTTTTTTTTAACAAGATACCAGAAGAAAGACAGGCCAGAATAGCATCATTAAGTGTCAGTTCTTCAGGGTGGAAAATGATGCTATAAACTCGATAACAACAAAGTCATTCTGAAAAATTGTCAGCCCTAAGAAACAAAATCATCAAAGAGCCTTTCAATTTCAGTTTCTTTGGGGGCAACAATTACACTGCTTCTGGCAGCTTCTCTTGTAAATTTTATCTATTGTGTTCTATTTATACATTCACATAGTAACTGCATAGAAACGCTAAATGCATTCTCAAACAATCTATAAAATAAACTAATAAAACAGCAATTAACAATGAAAACCAAAACTTCCAAAGAAAACAAATGAATCTTAACAGGAAATTTGAAATTTTCAAAATGATTTAAAATTATTCAGTGGGCAAGTCATGTAATTCCATTTTAACTAAAAATTTCCTATAAATATTTTTGCATTTTTCAATATAATTTATAAGCTATTTTGACTTAGTGAAAAGATACTGCAATAACAAAGTTTATATCAAAAGTTTAGTAAAAATGAGAAAAGAATGATGTAGTAAAAATGAGTAAACTGATTGATTCTGTCCTTGTAAAATCTCAGCAATATGCTGTGACCTTGAATATTATGATGTTTATATGTACACGTATTCACATACTATGTTTAGCATTTGCAAGTTTATGCTGAAGTCCACTATGGTTGAACTACCATTGGAATAAGTACTTAAGACAGACTTGCAGAAATAGGGAAACAGATGTTATTCTTTTCTTAGGCATGCACTTATCTCAGGACATCAATGTACTAACCAACCTTGTTTAAAAGTATTTATAACCCATTCTTCCTGTCTCACTCATTTGGTGACAGGTAATGGGGCTGAAAGTTTTATTCTCTAGTTGCAATCAAACCACAGATTCAGTCTTGCTGGTGACTAACCCCATTCTAATATTTTAAGATACTACCCTGAACCACCACATTGGTATAAACTCAGGAGTAAACCCAAGATACTTATCAGTAACAAAGCAAAACAAAGCAAAGTAAAACAAAACAAAACAAAACAAAACACTTCTATAGATCAGGAACTCCTAAGAGTTATAAGATATATAGTTGTTCACATAAATCATATCCTGTTCCTGTTTTGCAGAATGCTATAATTGCCTGTTACAATTGTCTATCAAAACCTCTCTGCCCACCTTCATCAGACCTGTGGACATTAAACCATACAGGTTATCTTCCCTTCTCCCACCCATCTTTCCTGCTCGCTGAGTCCTCTAGAGTAAATCAAGTTGCCCTGGGAAGTCTGATTTCCAGGTGTAATTTCATACTTCATTTAAAATGTAAATAAAGAAAATATCCAGTAAATGGGGAGAAATAGAATAATGGGAATAAAAGAAAGTGAAGAGTCCCAGCTCAAAGGCTGAGAAAATATTTTCAACAAAAATCATAGAAGAAAAAATTTCGAACCTAAAGAAAGAGAGGCCTATAAATAAACAGGAAGCTTATATAACATTAATTAGACTGGACCAGAAAAGAAAATCCCTGCACCACATAATAATCAAAACACAAATTCTACAAAACAAATAAAGAGTATTAAAAGCTGAAAGAGTATGAAAAGAGAGAAAAAGGCCAGGTAACATACAACATCAGACATATCACAATTAAACCTGAGTTCTCAACAGAGATTCTAGAAGCTAGAAGAGCCTGAACAGCTGTTTTACAACTCATTAAAAGTAACAGGTCCCAACATAAATTACTATAGTCAGGAAAAATCTCAATCACTGTAGATGGAGAAAAGAAGACATTTCAAGACAAATCCAAATTTAAACAATATCTATGCACAAATCTAATCCTACCAAAAATACTACACGGAAAGGAAAACTCCAAACCAATAAGAATAACTACATCTAAAAAAAAGTGGAGCACACACAAACTCTCTCTCTCTCCCCCCTCTCTCTCATGACATATACACATGCACACACACACACACATACTACACCAACATCAAAATAATAGAAAATAACCGAACAACCACTGGTCATTAATATCTTTCAACATCACTGGAATCAATTCCTCAAAGAAAAGACACAGGCTAACAGGCAAAAAGAGGATCCATCATTCGGTTGCATACAAGAAACAAATACCACAGCAATAAAGATAGATATTTTCTCAGCATAATGGACTGGAAAAAAGTTTCCTAAGCAAATGGATCCAAGAAGGAAGCTAGAATAGCCATTTTAATATCTAATAAAAGAGAGTTTCAACAAAAATTTATCAAGAGACAAGGGAAGGGCACTTCATACATATCAAAGGAAACATCTGTCAAGATGGTATTTCAATTATGAACATCTATGCCTTAAACACAAGGGCACCCACATTTGTAAAAGAAACATTGCTAAAGTACCTCAAATACCACATATTAATAATGGGAGAATTCAATATCCAATTGAGAAATCATCCAGACTGGAAAAGAAAAACAGAAATAATGAAACAGATATTATGAAGCAAATGGATATAGCAGACATCTAATGAATATTTCAACCAATCACAAAAGAATATAGCATCTTCTTAGCATCTCATGAATCCTGTTCCAAAATTCACCTGAACATATACTCAGTCATAAAGCAAGTCTCAACAGTTACAACAAAAATGAAATAACTGACCACCATGGATTAAAGTTGGACTTCAACAATAATAGAAATACCAGAAGACATATACACTCATGGAAACTGAACAGATCTCTGCTCAATGATCAGTAGGTCAGGAAATAAATGAGGAAAGAAATTAAAGTCTTTCTAGAATTCAAGAAAAATGAAGGCACAATGTACTCAAAGTTA
The DNA here is from genome assembly GCA_019843855.1 of Hylomyscus alleni. NCBI lineage: Eukaryota > Metazoa > Chordata > Mammalia > Rodentia > Muridae > Hylomyscus > Hylomyscus alleni. The sequence goes on from JADRCC010133578.1 coordinate 17,081, forward strand.
AGGGACACAATGAAAGCAGTGACAGGCAGGGAGATCAATGGAATAGAATTGAAGAACCAGAAATGAACCCACACACCTATGGCCACTTGATCTTTGACAAAGGAGCTAAAACCATCCAGTGGAGGAAAAGGACAGCATTTGCAGCAAATGGTGCTGGCTCAACTGGAGGTCAGCATGTAGAAGAATGCAAATCGAACCATTCCTATCTCCTTGTACAAAGCTCAAGTCCAAGTAGATGAAGGACCTCCACATCAAACCAGATACACTGAAACTAATAGAAAAGAAAGTCGAGAATAGTCTCAAGCACATGGGATCAGGAGAAAATTTGATGAAAAGAACACCAGTAGCTTATGCTCTAAGATCAAGAATTGAAAAATGGAACCTCATAAAATTATAAAGCTTCTGTAAGGTAAAGGACACTGTCAATAGGACAAAATGGAGATGAGGGGAGGAGGTATGGGATGTGGAACAGTCAGAGGGTTAGCCAAGAGGGGGATAAAGTCTGGACTGTAAAAAGAATATTAAAGTATAAATAAAAAGCAATGCTCAAAATCTCAGTCATCTGGGAAATACAAATCAAATTGTCTCTGAGATTCCATCTTACATTGGTCACATGGCTAAGTCTAAAAAAAGAAAAGCCTCAAGTGATAGAACATGCAGGATCACTCTTACATTGCTAGTGTAAGTGCAAACTTATACAACCATTGTAAATCAATGTGGCAGTTTCTCAGAAAACTGGAAATAATTGTACCTTAAGACCCAGCTATACCACTTCTAGGCATATACCTATAAGATATTCTACCATTCCACAAGGACACTTGGTCAAGGATGTTCAAAGCAGTTTTATTCTTAATATCCAGAAAGTGTAAACAACAAAGAGGTTCCCTAACTGAAAATTGGATAAAGAAATTGTGGTGCTTCTACACAATGAAATACTGTTCATCTATTAAAAACAAAGACATCATGAATTTTGCAGGATATGAATGAAACTTGAGAATATCATCTGGATTGACTAAAGCCAGAACCAAAAGGACATGTGTGGTTTGTTCTTACCTATAAGTAGATATTTGGCATAAAATACAGGATGCCTATGTAACACTCCATAGACAAAAGAGGCTAAACAAGAAGTAAGAATGAATTGAGGATACTTGAATCTCACTTAGAAGTGTGAGTAAATAATTATAGGAGGCAAATGGATGGAGGGAACTGAGTGAGATAGGGGATGGGAAAGCAAGTAGAGTACTTCAGGAACAGAATGGGACATAGTAGAAGAGATAGCCAGATACATATGAGAATGATTATAAGTATGAAACTGGCTGGGGTGGGAAGGTGGGGGCTACATCTCAAGTATATACCAGAGACCTGGGTTAGGAAGACACCCATTAATCAATGGGAGTGATCTTAGCTGTGCTTCATAGCATTGGGGATATGGAACATGAAGAAGCCACTTCTAGTAGCCAGGTAGAAGTCCCATTTGTAGCAATAGGGACAGCCATCAATCTACACACATAAATGTTGACCCAAATTTTATCCTGTGTACAATAAATACATGGATGGGGGGTGGATGTGGGATGCCTGTAGGAATGAAAATGTAATAACTGACCAAACTAGAGACCCATCTCATGAGCAATCAACAATCCCTGACACTATTAATGATGCTTTGTAATGCTTTTGGACAAAAGTCTAGTATGGCAGTCCTCTGAGAAGATCCACCAAGCACCTGACTTAGACAGAGGCAGAGACCCACAGGTGAACAGTGGGTAGACCTGGAAGACACTTATGAAAGAGTTGAAAGAACAGTTGAAGACCTGGATTGATTGGCACTCCATAGCAAGACCAACAAAGTCAACTAACCTGAGGTTCTCTGAAGCTGGACCTAGGACCCTGGATATATGTAACAGATGTGCAGCTTGGTCGTCATGTGATTCCTGAACAAGTGTAATATGAGCGATTCCAAAAGTTACTGTTTGTCTGTAGGATATGTTCTTGTATCTGGGATGCCTTGACTGACCTCAGTGGAAAATGATGTGCCTAGTCCCACAAAAACATGATGTGACAGGGTAGGGGGATACCCAGAGTGGGTAGCTCAGAGGAGAAGGGAAGGGGGAAGGAATGTAGAAGGGGTAACTGAGAGAGGGGGCATTAATCAGGGTATAATATGAATAAATTGAATGCAATATGAATATAAATAAAAAATGGCACAGAGTTATGAGGGGCACATGTTACAGGAATTGTCATGGAACTGAAGAGAGAAATTGGAGTAGATATGATCACATTTTATAATAACTGAGCCATCTTTTCTTCCCCAATACATTGTATTTTATTTCCATTCAGAATAATTTTTAACAGCCCCTTGCAGGTTCCTTCATTCCAAAAGGATTACTTTTTTTCTTTTTTTTTTTTTAAGTAATATATACTTCTATATTTAGATTTCAAGGAGCAGCATATTGTTTCCCACAGTGTCAGCTCTACCTCCATACCAGCAAACCATGGGGCTCCAATTTCTCATTATCTCTGCCAGCACTTGTAGCTTCCTGTTGTTTTGATGATGATGATGATGTATTTTCTTTATTTACATTTCAAATGATATCCCCTTTTCCAGTTTCCTCTCCAAAAAAACTCCTATACCCTCCCCCCTCCCCCTAATCAACAACTCACCTTCTCCTGCTTCCTGACCCTAGCATCAAAACGATTGGGAAATTTACACTTGCCTTTCTATTTTTAATATCTAATCTCATTTGTGCTAAAAATACACCATTTAAACCATTTAAAAATATTTACTTCAGTAAATATCTGTCTATAAAATATATAAACTTGGTTTCATATTCTTTTTAGCTAAGTAGTGGAACTTAGAATTAGGAGTGGTCATACTTCTAGCAAGAATTTTTTTATTGTTTTTTGTACAAGATTGTGTTGGGTATCATGACTCTTTTGTGCTTCTGGATGAATTTTAAGAAAATTTTGATAGAGATAGAATTATTCTAAAGGTTGCTTTTTGTTGGATGACGAAGTTTACAACATCTTATTAATTCATAAAGCACTGGAGCTATTGCTATTTTCTAATATATTTTAAATTCCTTTCTTAAATGGATTAAATATTTTATTGTGTAAGATATTCCCTTCCTGTTTAGTTTTACTCAATAATATTTTTTCTTTTTTATTGGATATTTTGTTTATTTACATTTCAAATGCTATCCCCTTTCCCAGTTTCTCCCCCTCCCAGAAATCCTCTATCCCATCCTCCCTCCCCCTGCTTCTATGAGGGTGTTCCTCCACCCACCCACCCTCTCCCACATCCCTGCCCTCCATTCCCCTACACTGGGGCATCTATTGAGCCTTGTCAATGTACAACAAGGCCATCCTCTGCTATATATGCAGCTGGAGTCATGTGTACTCCTTTGTTGATGATGTGGTCCCAAATAGAGGAGTCAGAGAAAGGATTGAAGGAGTTGAAAGGGTTTGCAAGCCCATAGGAAGAACAACAATATCAACCAACCAGTTCCTCCCATAGCTCCCAGGGACTAAGCCATCAAGAATATTTTTTAAGGGTAGTGTGAATGAATTGTGTGGTGGTTTGAATGAGAATAGAGTCATATGTTTGAATATGTGTTCAGTTGCCGAAACTATTTTGGAATGATTTGGAGGTTTGGTATTTTTGGAGAATTTGTGTCACTGATGGTGAGTTTGAAAATTTTCTAGACTCCAAATAATCCCAGTTTACCTTATCTCTGCCTCTTTTCCTTCTGCTTAAAGATACAGATTTTATTTCGTAGTTCTTCCTGCCACGTTACCATTGTTCAGTCATAATATTTGAAACCCTTTCTTTTATGGGCTACCTTGGTAAAGGTGGTTTTGTTTTTGTTTATGTTTTTGATTTTTTTTTATGTTTTGTTTTGTTTTTATTTTTGTTTTTTACCTTGCAACTGACTTACTAAGTATTTCCTTTATTTCTTTCTCAGTGTGAATGTCATTAGCATGTCATTATTTTGATTGCTACTTTTTTAGTCTTCTGAAAAAA
>JADRCC010133598.1:0-15954 GCA_019843855.1 Hylomyscus alleni
CATGTTGACTCCATGGATGGCATGGATTGATTTAAAGCACCTGGTAGTCATACCTGGGGTGTAGCACCCTTTCTTGCTTGCTTTTTCTGTGTGATGCTTGGGTGATGTTGTTCAGAAAATTGCTGAAGGCAGAACCTGAGCCCAACAGCATCTTCGTCCTCCTTTTGCCAAGTTATTGCCCTGAAGTCACCTGTCCCCTTTTCACCCGTGGGCATGAAGAATTGTGGGAATTTATTTTGGGAGTGGAGTGAGGGAGAATGACCTGTGTCCTCTGTTTACATCTGGTGAACAGATCCCTTCTCATTTTACCATTTTTGTCTCATGCATTGTTTTGGTTCCACTGACTCTCCTCCTTTCCACAGCAAGGGAAGCCTTGTTCCAGGCCTGCCTCACAGCATTGCTCTACTCTGCGCAGACCCACCTCAGAGCACAGGACACAGAAGGAGCTCCTTCACCGTCCCTTCTGGCTTCATGTACCCCTTCCCTCTGCTTCCCTTTTCCTTGCTTCTCCATAAAGAACTTCATCAGCTCCTGGTGTCTCTCAATGTTTGTATGGCTCGAGGGGACTAGGCAGGATGCTCTCACTTGTCCTAGGGCCTTGGCAATTGTTTTAGAGGGCTGGGGAAGTCAGTAAGATGGATGCGTGTTTCTTCATGGTGGTTTTTTGGCGAAAACCATGAAAAGCTGTGTTCAGGGTTGAAGTTTCTTGTTCCCCGGGTGACTTTATTAACTTCTGTGTCCTCTCAACACCATTTGGTTAGTGTTATGGGAAGTATTTGAGGATGAGGGTATATGGATCCAAGGTCAGAGGTGAGGTTCCCAGTAGAGCTTATTGGCAGGTGGTGATCCTGTCCTGGCCATGACAGGAGTGGGGCATGGGAGACCACATTCTTCAAGGCACATGCATGTCACAGAGATAACAAGATATGGGCACCTCAACTGTAGATCAGGGCAGTGTTATGAGCCCTCATTGCATTTTTAACACAGTCCTGCCTATGTGGAAGTAACCTATCTCTAGGGGACATCATTGCCAAAACATTCTAACATCATGAGTACAGTTCCCAAAAATCATGGTAGGGATTCCTCTAAGTCCTGCAATGAACCAACTATAATCTCTCTTGTGGGAGGAGAAAACTCACTCCAGATTTCCTCTGGATTCCATGGTAACTGCATTGAAACCTGTCAGAAATGGCCTGTCAATACCTCACTCAATCTTTTCTATCCCTTTTTCAGTAGAATACAGAGAATGGCATCAGTACATCTGTCACTACTGTAATCTTCCCCTTCGGGAACATGTTTTCTGAGTACACCTTCGCCTCAGTTTCATGTGTTGTCTTCCACAGCTGTGGTCACACAATACTATAGTCTTTTTAAAGTTCTGTCCCTCGACCTTGACTAGTTTTCAATCTCTCTGTTAATGTTCATCTACTGCATAAAGAAGTTTCTCCAAGGAGTGTTGAGAGACGCACTAATTAAAGTGTATAGCAGTAGACTAGGAATCGATTTAACACTATGTCCCTTTAGCAGAATAATAACACTAGGTTCTCTCTGGGCCTGTAACCTGTTTAGACCCAGGACCTGATATCAGTGTCAGATATGAGTCTCACCTAGTGGAACAGGACATATCCAGTCAGAAAGTGAGTAGTTATTCCGGTAACAATCATGCCACCACTATAGTAGGTAGTGTAGAAGAATGACTCTTTATAGAACTCTAAAAGACGCAGAAAAGAAATTCCTCCAGTCACATAATAATCAAAACACCAAATGCACAAAACAAAGAAAGAATATTAAAAGCAGTAAGGGAAAAAGGTCAAGTAACATATAAACACAGACCAATCAGAATTACACCAGACTTTTCACTAGAGAATATAAAAGCTAGAAGATCCTGGGCAGATGTCATACAGACCCTAAGAGAACACAAATGCCAGCCTAGGCTACTATACCCAGCAAAACTCTTAATAACCATAGATGGAGAAAACAAGATATTCCATGACAAAACGAAATTTACACAGTATCTTTCCACAAATCCACCCCTACAAAGGATAATAAATGGAAAACTCCAACACAAGGAAGGAAACTATGCCCTGGAAAAATCAAGAAAATAATTTTTTAACAAACCAAAAAGAAGATAGCCACATAAACATATTTCTGCCTCTAACAACAAAAATAACAGGAAGCAACAATAACTTTTCCTTAATATCTCTTAATATCAATGGACTCAATTCCCCAATAAAAAGACATAGACAAACAGGCTGGATACATAAACAGGACCCAACATTTTGCTGCATATAGGAAACCCACCTCAGTGACAAAGACAGTCACTATATCAGAGTAAAAGGCTGAAAAACAATTGGTCCCAAGACACAAGCTGGAGTAGTCATTCTAATATTGAATAAAATCGACTTCCAACCTAAAGTTATCAAAAAAGATAAGGAAGGTAACTTTATACACATCAAAGGAAAAATCTACCAACATGAACTCTCAATTCTGAACATCTATGCTCCAAATGCAAGGGCATGCGCACATTCATAAACTAAACTTTACTAAAGCTCAAAGCACATATTGCACCTCACTCAATAATAGTGGGGGACTTCAACACCCCACTCTCATCAATGGACACATAAGGGAAACACAAACTAAACAGAAATACAGTGAAATTAACAGAAGTTATGAAACAAATGGATTTAATAGATATCTATAGAACAATTTATCCTAAAACAAAAGAATATACCTTCTTCTCAGCTCCTCATGGTACCTTCTCCAAAAGTGACCATATAATGGGTCACAAAAAAGGCCTTAACAAATACAAGAAAATGGAAATAATTCCATGCATGCTATCAGATCACCACAGACTAAGACTGGTCTTCAATGACAACATAAAAAATAGAAAGCCCACATACACATGGAAGCTTAACAACATTCTACTCAATGATAACTTAGTCAAGGAAGAAATAAAGAAGGGAATTAAAGACTTTTTAGATTTAATGAAAATGAAGCCACAGCATACCCAAACTTATGGGTATGCTGTGAAAGGTATGAGTTTCCCTCTTACCACAATGAAAGCAGTGGTAAGAGGGAAACTCATAGCTCTAAGTGTCTCCAAAAAGAAACTGGAGAGAACATACACTAGCAGCTTGACAGCACATCTGAAAGCTCTAGAACAAGAAGAAGCAAATTCACGCAAGAGGAGTAGATGGCAAGAAATAATCAAACTAAAGGCTGAAATCAATGAAGTAGAAACAAAAAGAACTATACAAAGAATCAACCAAACTAGGAGCTGGTTCTCTGAGAAAATCAACAAAATAGATAAACCTTTAGCATGACTAACTAGAGGGCACAGAGACAATATCCAAATTAACAAAATCAGAAATGAAATGGGAGACATAACAATAGAAACCAAGGAAATCAAAAAAAATCATCAGGTCATACTACAAAACCCTATATTCAACAAAACTGGAAAAGCTGGATGAAATGGAAAATTTTCTAGACAGATACCAAGTACCAAAGTTAAATAAGGATCAGAGAAACCATCAAAACAGTCCCATAACTCCTAAAGAAAGAGAAGCAGGCATTAATATGCTCCCGACCAAAAAAAGCACAGGACCAGATGGGCTTCATGAAGAGTTCCATCAGACCTTCAAAGAAGTCCTAATACCACTACTCTTCAAATGATTCCTCAAAATAGAAAAAGAAGGAACACTACCCAATTTGTTCTATGAAGCCACAATTACCCTGATAGCTAAACCATACAAAGACCCAACAAAGAAAGAGAACTTCAGACCAATTTCCCTTATGAATATTGATACAAAAATACTCAATAAAATTCTCACAAACCAAATCCAAGAACACATCAAAACAATCATCCATCATGATCAAGTAAACTTCATCCCAAGGATGCAGGGATGGTTCAATATACAGAAATCCATCAAAGTAATCCACTATATAAACAAACTCAAAGAAAATAACTACATGATCATCTCATTAGATGCTGAGAAAGCATTTGACAAAAATACAACATCTCTTTATGATAAAAGTCTTGCAAAGATTAGGAATTCAAGGTCCATACATGAACATAGTAAAAGCAATATACAGCAAACCAGCAAACTAAATGGAGAGAAACTTGAAGCAATCCCGTTAAAATCAGGGACTAGACAAGGCTGCCGACTCTCTCCCTACATATTCAATATGGTACTCAAAGTCCTAGCCAGAGCAATTAGACAACAAAGGGAGGTCAAAGGGATACAAATTAGAAAGGAAGAAGTCAAAATATCACTATTTGCAAATGATATGGTAGTATACTTGAGTGACCCCAAAATTCTACCAGAGAACTCCTAAACCTGATAAACAACTTCAGCTAAGTGGCTGGATATAAAATTAACTCCAACAAATCAGAGGCCTCCCTCTACTCAAAGGATAAACAGGCAGAGAAAGAAATTAAGGAAGCAACACCCTTCACAATAGTCACAAATAATATAAAATAACATCATATGACTCTAACTAAGCAAGTGAAGTATCTGTATGACAAGAACTTCAAATCTCTGAAGAAAGAAATAGAAGAAGATCTCAGAAGATGGAAAGATCTCCCATGCTCGTGGAATGACATCTAGCCAAAAACAATCTACAGATTCAATGCAATCCCATCAAAATCCAAACTCAATTCTTAACAGACTTAGAAAGAACAATTGGCAAATTCACTGGAATAACAAAAAACCCAGGAGAGCGAAAATTATTCTCAACAATAAAAGAACTTCTGGTAGAATCACCATGCCTGACTTCAAGCTGTACTACAGAGAAATTGTGATTTAAAAAAAGAAAAATCTGCATGGTACTGGTAGAGTGACAGGCAGGTAGATCAAGAAGACCCAGAAATTAACCCACACATAAATGGTCACTTGATCTTTGACAAAGGACCTAAAGCCATCCAGTGGAAAAAAGACAGCACTTTCAACAAATGGTAGTAGTTCAACTGGAAGTTAGCATGTAGAAGAATGCAAATTGATCCAGTCTTATCTCCTCTACAAAGTTCAAGTCCAAGTGGATCAAGGACCTCCACATAAAACCAGATACACTCAAACTAATAGAAAAGAGACTGGGGAAGGGCCTCGAGCACATGGGCACAGGGAAAATTTTCCTGAACAGAACACCAATAGCTTATACTCTAAGATCAAGAATTGACAAATGGGACCTCATAAAGTTGCAAAGTTTCTGTGAGACAAAGGACACTATCAATAGGACAAAATGGCAACCAACTGATTGGGAAAAGATCTTTACCAATCCTACATCTGATAGAGGGCTAATATCCAATATATACAAAGAACTCAAGAAGTTAGACTCCAGACAAACAAATAACCCAATTAAAAAATGGAGTACAGAACTAAACAAAGAATTTTCAACTGAGGAATATCGAATGGCTGAGAAGCACCTAAAGAAATGTTCAACATCCTTAGTCATCGGGGAAATGAAAATCAAAACAACCCTGAGATTCTACCTCACACCAGTCAAAATGGCTAAAATCAAAACTCAAGTGATAGCAGATGCTGGCAAGGATGTGGAGAAAGAGGAACACTCTTTCATTGCTGGTGGGATTACAAGCTAGTACAACCACTCTGGAAATCAGTTTGGCAGTTCCTCCGGAAATTGGACATAGTACCTCCAGAGGACCCAGCTATACCACTCCTGGGCCTACACCCAGAAGATGCTCCAACATGTAATAAGGACATATGCTCCATTACATTCATAGCAGCCTTATTTATAATAGCCAGAAGCTGAAAAGAACCCAAATGTCCCTCAACAGAGGAAAGGATATAGAAAATGTGGTACATCTATACAATGGAGTACTACTCAGTTATTAAAAACAATGAATTTATGAAATTCTTAGGGAAATAGATGGATCTGGAGAATATCATCCTAAGTGAGGTAACCCAATCACAAAAGAACACACATGGTATGCACTCACTGATAAATGGATATTAGCCCAGAAGCTTGGAATACCCAAAATACAATCCATAAACCACAAGAAACTCAAGAAGAAAGAAGATCAAAGTGTGGATACTTCCATCCTTCTTAGCAGGGGGAACAAAATATCCATGGAAGAAGTTGCAGAGACAAACTATGGAGCAAAGACTGAAGGAAGGACAATGCAGAGACTGCTCTACCTGGGAATCCTTTCTATATTCAATCACCAAACCCAGACACTATTGTGGATGCCAGCAAGTGCTGGCTGACAGGAGCTTGATATAGCTATCTCCTGAGAGGCTCTACCAGTGCCCCACTAATACAGAGGCTCACAGCCATCCATTGGACTGAGCACGGGGTCCCCAATGAAGGAGCTAAAGAAAGGTCCCAAGGAGCTGAAGGGTTTGCAGCCCCTTAGGATGAGCAACAATATGAACTAACTAGTACCCTCAGAGTTCCCAGGGACTAAACCATCAACCAAAGAGTGCACATGATGGAACTTATGGCTCCAGCTCCATATTTATCAGAGGAGGGCCTAGTCAGTCCTCAATGGGAGGAGAGGCCCTTGGCCCTGTGAAGGTTTATGCCCCAGTGTAGGGGAATGCCAGGACCAGGAAGTGGGAGAGGGTGGACTGGTGAGCAAGGGGAATGGGGTAGAAACAGGTTTTGGGGGTTTTTTTGTTTTTGTTTTTGTTTTTTTCTTTTTGGAGGGGAAACAAGGAAAGGGGATAACATCTGAAATGTAAATAAAAAAGTATCTAATTTTAAAAAAGAATTTTTATCTGGCTGTGTACAGGAAGAGAAGGGGTCATGTTTGACCTCCTCATACAAAGGCAGCTAGAACTGAATGCATCCAGTTGGTTTCCCAGAATACAGGATCCAAGCATAATTCTTCAGACACCAACCAACCCTTCTCTACACCCACTCAGAGCCCTGGAAATGATGTCAGCATATTAACTCAGAAGGCAATGAAGACCCTTCAACTCTACATCCAGAGACATCTGAATACCCACCCTCAGGTTACTCAAGATATGCCTAGTATATTATCAGATATCCCTATTACAGGATTACGAGAGTGATGAAGCATCCAAGATTAGTGAGGCTCTGTCAAGACAAAACATAAACACAGACACAAGCACTGTCCCACCTAGCACAACTGGTTTTTCGGATGCTTTCTGAACACTTCTAACCTAGTTCAATGAACAAAGACCAGTCCTTATATATGACAAAAAGCTACAGCTCCAGGACATGGCTCACAATGAACCTTATATCTCTCCAAGTGATACCATCAAAACAAAACCAGCCAGAGGTAGAGCTGATGACCAGCTCACACTCTAAGTTCAGGACAGCCCAGCCCACAGCCTGCCTGGCCAAGGAGGCCACAAACATATATTCAAAGACACATTCCAGATGACCAGGTTCAAGACCTGCTCAAGTGTATCCTGTTCCTCAACCCCTACCCCTACCCCTACCCCACCTCCCCCTGGGTTCCTCACTGTTCACAATAGGTAGACAATGTAGGCTCTATCTCTGCACATAAATGAGCAATGTGCTAAGAAGTCCCTGCCATATGATTGAGCACCTACCTAGAGCATGGCAGGTAAGCACCAACCAGAGCATGAACAAGGAGGAACACCAACTCAGAGTGTGACAGGCAGACCTCTGGTACAGAGCTCGGTGTCTCTGTGGGAACCATGCCATTATTCTGAAAGTGGCCTGGCATGCTCCCAGATATAGAATGACAAACTAAGTTTGAGGATCAGCAGGAGGTAAGAGAGCCTGAGGAACATGGAATGGGGATCAGAGACAAAGAACTCATCTGAGGTTCATCCTAAATTCCAGACCCCTAAATTTGTTTCTGCCAAAGGTAAAGGGAGGATTAGTGAACATCTTTCCAGGGTTACACATGCTTCCTGCCCAGAAAATTATGTACCACTTTCTTAGAAGCTGGAAGGGAAGCCATCACTGAGCAGGACATCAGAGATAGAAGAAGCCAGACAAAGAGATCACAGGCTGGAGTTGAAGTAAAGATAGAGAGTCTTAAATAGGGTATCAGTAAGGGCTGGAGGGGTAGGACAATGGAGAAATAGGAGTCCTGCTTACAGACAGCTTCTCAATATCGATAGATAGAGGCAAGCAAACCTGGGCAGGGGTCTCCTGAGAGGGGCTCTAATTAGATACAATGAAGTCAGTATCCTAAGCCACCCAGAGAAAAAAAGTCACCTGAAGGACTAGGTCAACTATTTATGTTTAGAAGGATGAGACAGAAGGATGTATACTGGAGGAAAGGAGACAAAGTCTCTAGAAATACTCAGTCATGAGAAGGTAGCTTGCACGTTTCTTGCACAGCATCAGTTAGTTACCCTGGTAAGGTATGGCCAGACTAAGGATCTGGTACCTACCACCTTCCCCTGATGACTTCAGTTTCCCAAGCTTCTTTTAGAACCAGGAGACAATGCTGCCACTGTCCCCACAGGACAGTCATGGTGGTCTCAAATTTATAACCCCCAACCCCAAACTCAGCTCCAGCTTCTGCCCTGTTCCTCATTTTCTTCACAACCTTGACCTCAGTGCCATGTGTGCCGAGGGCTTCAGGGCCGTGGAGAGACCCAAGATGACTGACACTTGTCTCTTTGTAAGGATGCAAGAAGGATCCAGATCAGAAGTTTGGGGTGAAAGGAATAGAGAGGGAAGGTGGGGACCCCAGGGCTCAATAGTCAAGAACATGACTAGCAACTGAACACTTCCCTGACAGAGGCATGGAGGACTTGGCGTCACCACGTGGAGGCCACAGCTTTGAGATGGATGGTCCCACAAACTGTAATTGTCACTAGAGGGAGTTGGGGTACCTGGACACTAATCTTGACTCTGTACCTGTTGGATCCGGTCATCTTAACCTCCATGATGAGATCTCAACAATCCAGGGAATTGCAACCAGCCTCTGCTATCCATCATTGGGCAACTGGTCACCTCCAGGGCCCTATGTCTTCTCATAAAACACACTTCAATATTTTAGTCAAAATTCTAGAAAATCCAATTTTATGTAGCTGGTCAAACATGATCAAGCCTTTATGGGGAATAAAAATTCTGACTATGGCCTTTTGGATGGTGATAGCGAGAGGACAAGATGTAATTACTAATGTCTCCCAGTTAGATGGAGAATCCTCCAGGATTCACCACCGGAAGATTTAGATTTAATTGGCTTACAAGATTAGAATTTTAGTTGATGCACCCAGCCATTGAGTTACCATTGTTTCTGAACTAAGTTTGTGTGGTGTTTTCCTTCACTCAGTGGCTTGACTGGGTTCCAGAGAGAAAGATCTTGGCAATGTTCTGACCTCTTCAAAGGCCAAAGCTATTAATGGTAAAGTGGAGAGCAGTGATAGTGGGGCTGAGTCTGAGGAAGAAGAGGCCCAAGAAGAGTTAAAAGGAGCAGAACAAGGGCGGTGGTGGGGCACGCCTTTAATCCCAGCACTTGGGAGGCAGAGGCAGGCGGATTTCTGAGTTTGAGGCCAGCCTGGTCTACAGAGTGAGTTCCAGGACAGCCAGGGCTATACAGAGAAACCCTGTCTCCAAAACAAACAAACAAAAAAAAAAAAAAAGGAGCAGAACAGAGTGGCAGTGGTGATAAGAAAATGATGAAGAAATCAACAGATAAGAACTTGGAATCCATTGTTACCATCTACTATAAAGATAGCTTTGCTCGGGATATACAGAGTGACATTCATACTGATTTCTCCTGGCGTACCAGAAGCAGTGAAGGTGAAAAGCCTGGAGATCAGAGCTCGCAGCTGACAGGAAACACTGTTGTCTGTGTTCACCAAGATACGAATGAAGACCCTAGTGAAGATGCTTCAGCAATACATCATGTGACAAGTGATTCAGATAGTGAAGTACACTGTGGTTCTATGGAGCAATTTGGACAAGGAGAGTATTACTTAGGTGGTGATCCTACTCAGGACTTGGAGAGTTCTGGGCTTTGTGAAGATGCTCAACAATCTCCTAGAAATGGCAGCATTGGGAAAACGCAGGTGGTAGCAGTCAAGGAAAAAGGTGAAGTGAATTGAAGCACAGAGGAGAAGATGGCAGAAGTAGCGGTGGAGTGCCGCACCGTGAGAAGAGAGGTGGAGAGAGCAAGGACTTCTCCAGTGTCAGGAGAGGGAGAGTAGGGCATAGAATGCCACATATGAGTGAAGGAACCAAGGGTCGACAAGTAGAAAGATGGAGAACACTGGGGCTCAGACCGAGGATCCAGAGGCAGCCTCAGTGAGCGGATCGCTCTTGTGCTCATTAGATTGCAGGAGGACATGCAGAATGTCAGAGACTTCATAAACTGGAAACACTAACTGCTTCGCAGGCGAAATTATCTTTGCAGACAAGTAATCAACCCTCCTCACAGAGACCATCTTGTATCCCTTTGATCTCTTTTTGTTGTCTAATTGCTCTGGCTAGAACTTTGAGTACCATATTGAATATGTAGGGAGAGAGTGGCATCTTTATCTTGTTCCTGATTTTAATGTGATTGCTTTGAATTTCTCACCATATAGTTTGATGTTGGCTATTGTTTTGCTGTATGTTGCTTTTATTATCTTTAGGAATTGTTTGTATAGTGGATTACATTGATGGATTTCTGTATATTAAATCATCCCTGCATCTCTTTCTGTATATTGAATCATCCCTGCATCCCTGAGATGAAGCCTACTTGATCATGATGGATGATCGCTTTGATGTGTTCTTGGATTTGGTTTGCAAGAATTTTATTGAGTATTTTTGCATCGATATTCAGAAGGGAAATTGGTCTGAAGTTCTCTTTCTTTGTTGGGTCTTTGTGTGGTTTAGGTATTAGTGTAACTGTGGATTCATAGGAAGAATTGGGTAGTGTTCTTTCTGTTTCTATTTTGTGAAATAGTTTGAAGAGTATTAGTATTAGGTCTCCTTTGAGGGTCTGAGAATTCTGTACTAAACCCATCTGGTCCTGGGCTTTTTTGGTTGGGAAACTTTTAATGACTGCTTCTCTTTCTTTAGGAGTTATGGGACTGTTTAGATTGTTTATCAGATCCTGGTTTAACTTTGACACTTGGTATCTGTCTAGAAAATTGTCTATTTCATCCAGATTTTCCAGTTTTGTTGAGGATAGGCTTTTGTAATAGGATCTGATGAATTTCCTCTTCTGTTTCTGTTGTTATGTCTCCCTTTTCATTTCTGATTTTATTAATTTGGATACTGTCTCTGTGCCCTCTGGTTAGTCTGACTAAGGGTTTATCTATCTTGTTGATTTTCTCAAAGAACCAGCTCCTGGCTTGGTTGACTCTTTGTATAGTTCTTTTTGTTTCTACTTGGTTGACTTCAGCCCTGAGTTTGATTATTTCCTGTGTCTACTCCAGAGATCCCGTGCACTCTTCTGGCATCTTCAGGCACTTGCACACATATGGCATACACACACACAGACACAGATATAAATGTAAATAAAAATACGTCATTAAAATAAAAGGATTAATTTAAAGTGAAGCTGAGGGCTGCCTCTAACTTGTATCAGCTTATCCTGCCTGCTTGCCCACATGTGTGATGCCTGCTCCTCATGAGCTGGGATCCCAGTGACTTTGGACTAGTCCCGGGCCCACTGATGCAATCCACACCGAAGAAGGGACCTGAAGTATCAGGGAGCAGCAATGGAGGAATACAGCCTCCATCAACGTCCCCAACAACAATCAGAATAAGTTGGGTGGCAGCAGCTCCCAAATAGAACAGCTGTAGCAGCTCCTGGGAAGAAGTTAGTTCTGGCTAATCCAGCAATGAGGAGCACAGTAACAGTGGAATGTAGCTGGGACCCCAGTAACAGGCAACTGTGCCCAACTTTGACCCCACCAAACTGGTAAAGTGCAGTCAAATTCGAGACAATCTTGGCATGTTGGTCTGGTCACCCAATCAGAATCTTTTGGAAGCAAAACTGTACAAACATGTTGGTGTTGCCAAACAGAAACGTAAGTACAACATGGAGCAGGCTCTTGGGATGCTCTTTTGGCATAAGCATAATACTGAAAAAAAATCATTGACTGATTTGTCCAACTTTATCTCCTTTCCAGATATGTAGACGATAGGTTCTTTGAGCCTTCAGTTTTGGGGAAACTTTCTAGAATCCAGCAAATGATTCCTGATAGCAAATCTGGTGAATTTTACTACTCTTGGAAGATAACTAGAACTAAAACCAGTATGATGGATCTTCACACTTGGAAACAAAAGCAGGAGTAGGTGAGAGTGAACTGGGAAAGTCAAATGGAAGTGACCCACTGAATGTGACTGATTCAAACAAGGAAAGCAAAAGGAGGTGCCCCACACTGGGTTAGTTCCTCAGGTCAGAAAAAAAGAGAAGCACTGCACACAAGCTAAAAATAGAGCAAAAAGGAAACATTCAAAAGGAATGTTTCTCTAGAAGATGTGGTTGTGCTAATATTGCTACAACCATGGTGCTGAGACAACTGGACATGGTCTCCATCAAACCACCACATGACAGAATACCACACAAATAGTGGTTTTTGTTGTTTGTTTGTGGTTTTTTGTTTGTTTGTTTGTTTGTTTGTTTTGAGACAGGATTTCTCTGTGTAGCCCTGGCTGTCCTAGATAGAACTTATTCTGTAGGCCAGGCTAGCCTCAAACTCAGAGATCTGCTTGCCTCTGCCTCCCCAGTGCTAGAATTAAAGGCTGCACCACCACGGTGTGCTGATGAACAATGCTCTTAAAGAAAAGTTTGATGGTGGAATAAAACCTTACCTACTTCCAGAGGTCATCCAGAAATGCAACACACTCTGGACTCCAGAAGAACAGCTTCTCACTATACAAGCCATCAGGAAATATGGGCAAGACTTTCAGGCAATCTCAGATGTAACTGGGAACAAGTCAGTTGTTCAGGTGAAAAACTTTTTTCTAACTTATCAGCACCACTTCAACATAGATAAAGTTTTTCACAAATGGGAAGTGGATACAGTAAAGACCAATAGGCCCAGTAACCAGACACATGGTAAGTCCCCAAATAGCTCCATCAAGGTCCACAAGAAAAATATGAAGCTGCCTATGTCTCCAGCATAAGATACGCACCTGTCTCATGAAAAGTTTTGAACACTCAGTGTGACAATGTGTCATCCAGATATCATGTATTACATCATCTAGCCAGCTACATCACATCTCTGTGAACAAGCAGCTACTACCAAAAAAGGCATCTGCTTTAATTCTTTGCTCATTCCTCCATGGTGGCACGACATCGCAGAGAGCACTGTTGCATCTCACTCTGCCTAAGGGCTAGAGGACCCACAATCTGCACACCTCCAGGCTGAGACCTACCCTCCTTCCAGTTGGCTCTTCGGCGCTTCATCAATGCCAGCTCTTCTTATCAACAGCTTCAGTACAGGTAGTCTTGAAAGGCCCAGCTCTGTTTCTGCATGGCCTGCAGTTTCTACTTTGTGCACAGTGTAATTCTCAAAAGGCCCTATAGGCCTTCTAGAAAATTTCTCCCCTTCTTTCCTGGGACAGCAACCTAAGTAATATGGATTTTCTTTGGAAATCACAATCCCTTTACAGACCATATCATCACCTTTATCATATCAAACTTCCTGACACAACTCCTGTTTCCCTAAACAGAGGGCAGAGTTATGGCTATAGATCAGGTGCCTTCTCTCCACTTTCTCTCTTCCCTAACTCTTTCCCTTGTCTCTTTTCCAAGTGGTAAAGGCTCATTTGCAGCAACTGTCCTTGGGCATTGTACCCTAATGGGAATGTGGACTTCAATGCTTTCTGCCTTCAGCCTTCAATACTGTAATCCCTGGAAGTGGGTGCACCCATCTCTTCTTGATCCTCAGCTACCACCATCATCCCCAGCTCTGAGAAATTTGGTTCATATCACTGTAACTGGTACTTGTACATTTGGAATTGGTGCCTTCTCCTTCTGGCAACCATGTTTTCAATCTTTTTTTTGTTCAAGTGTCTTACTTAAAGTTAATTGCTTGCCAAAGATGACATCATTGGGGTGTAGCAGATGGGGAGAACTTCTGCAGATTTGACTAAGTGCAAACAGTAACTCTCAGGTCAGATCAGTAAAGGATATTAAGGGACCCACCGATGGTTTTCTAGATCTACACACCATTAGCTCTCATCCTCTTGGCGTGCCTGGCCATTGTATGTCACTTCATGTGTCTTTTGTATCATTTGTGTACTGGTGTGATGACACAAACACTATCCCTTGTCTTTTAGCAGCAGATAGAATAGGAAATTGATGAATGTGTTGCTTAAGCAGACCAAGATGAAAAGGAACAATCTACAGAGTGGTAAGCAATGTCATTTGTTTGTACACCTAGGGATTCGAGGTTTAGCAATGCCATTTGTCTGTACACCTAGTGATTCAAGGTTTAGTATCAAGCCAGCTTTGCCTCAGACTGACTAAAGACAGTTAGGTTATTTGAACCTAACAATCATGTGCAATGCCCTTCCCATCATTCCCTGGATCTTTGCTTCTCCTTTCTATAATAAAGCACAATTTCAGGGACATTACAGCTCAGAAGGAACAGATTGGGATCACAACCCCATTAGACATTATAGCTCAGAAGGAACAGATTGGGATCACAACCCCATTGGAAATCCAAGTGTCAACTAACCTGGACCCCTGGGAGCTCCCAGAGGCTAAGCCACCAACCAAAGAGCATTCATGGGCTGGTCCAAGGCTCCCAGCACATTCATATGCCTTGTCTGGTCTCAGCAGGCGAAGATGTGCCTACTCCTATAGAGACTTGATGCCCAGAGAAGGGGAATACAGAGGTGGGGAGGGATACCCTCTCAG
Organism: Hylomyscus alleni; assembly: GCA_019843855.1. Classification (NCBI taxonomy): domain Eukaryota; kingdom Metazoa; phylum Chordata; class Mammalia; order Rodentia; family Muridae; genus Hylomyscus; species Hylomyscus alleni. The sequence goes on from JADRCC010133598.1 coordinate 14,780, forward strand.
AGGCAAAGGGGAAAGCTATGGAACTGGAGAAGACAACAATCCTATATCTGATAGAGGACTAATATCCAATATATACAAAGAACTCAAGAAGTTAGATTCCTAGAGAAAGGACCAATGGACTTGAAGGATTTGCAGCCCCTTAGGACGAACAACAATATGAACAAACTAGTGCCCTCAGAACTCCCAGGGACTCAACCACCAACCAAGTGGGACTGATTGTTCTGGCAGCATGTGTATAGTAGAGGATTACAAAGTCGATCATCAATGGGAGGAGAGACCCTTGGCCCTGTGAAGGTTCTGTGGCCCAGTGTAGGGGAATGACAGGGCTGATAAGTAGGAGAGGGTGGGGTGGCAGGCATGGGGAGGGGGAAGGCAACAGGGGTTTGTTCTTGTTGTTTTTGTTTGTTCATTTGTTTGGTTTTTTTGGAGGTGAAACTTGGAAAGGAGAAATCATATGACATGTAAATAAAGAAAATATCTAATTTAAAAAAAGAAGTTAGACTCCAGAGAATCAAATAACCTAATTAAAAAATGAGGCACAGCTGGAGAGATGGCTCAGTGTTTAAGAGCACTGACTATTCTTCCAAAGGTCCTGAGTTCAAATCCCAGCAACCACATGGTGGCTCACAACCATCCATAAATGAGATCTGATGCCCTCTTCTGGTATGTCTGAAGACAGTTACAGTGTAATTAGATATAATAATAAATAAATCTTTTAAAAAATAAAATAAAATAAAAAATAAAAAGTACACTAAAAAATAAAATGAAATGAAAATGAGCATAATTTTTTTGTTTTTATTGTTACTTTATTTCATGTATGATTGTTTTGCCTGAACATATGTTTGTATGTCTGTGTACCACATGAATGACTGGTATCTTGGAGGTCAAGAAAGGGTTCAATGTCCTGAAACTGGAGTTACCAACAGATGTGACCCATCACATGAATGCTGGTAGTGAAGTATGAGTCCTCTGCCGAAGCAGTCAGTGTTCTTAACCACGGAGCCATCTCTGCATCCCATGAATACAGTATAAAGATGTGCACATGCATGTATGTATGCATGCATGTGTGCGTGTGTTTGTGTGTGTGTGTGCGTGCGTATGCGTGTGCGTGTGCATGTGGGTATGCAGTATGTTTGTGTGTGTGTGTTTGTGTGCATGTGTTTGTGTGTGTGTGT
>JADRCC010133605.1:0-12448 GCA_019843855.1 Hylomyscus alleni
CCATAGGTGTGTGGGTTCATTTCTGGGTCTTCAATTCTGTTCCATTGGTCTTCCTGCCTGTCACTGTACCAATACTATGCAGTTTTTATCACAATTGCTCTATAGTACAGCTTAAGGTCTGGGATGGTGATTCCTCCAGAGGTTCCTTTATTGCTGAGAATAGTTTTGGCTATCCTGGGTTTTTTGTTGTTCCAGATGAATTTACAGATTGCTCTTTCTAAGTCTGTGAAGAATTGATTTGGAATTTTGATGGGGATTGCATTGAATCTGTAGATTGCCTTCGGTAAGATGGCCATTTTTACAATATTAATCCTGCCAATCCATGAGCATGGAAGATCTTTCCATCTTCTGAGATCTTCTTCAATTTCCTTCTTCAGAAATTGAAATTCTTGTCAAACGGATCCTTTACTTGCTTAGTTAGAGTTACACCAAGTTATTTTATATTATTTTTAACAATTGTGAAGGGTGTTGTTTCATTTCTTAATAGGGTTATTTGATTCTCTGGAATCTAATTTCTTGAGTTCTTTATATATTTTATATATATAAAGCCCTTTTGGATATAGGGTTAGTAAAGATCTTTTCCTAATCTATCGATTGCCATTTTGTCCTATTTACAGTGTCCTTTGCCTTACAGAAGCTTTTCATTTTTATGAGGTCCCATTTGTCAATTGATGTTATTGCCTGAGCCATTGGTGTTTTGTTCAGATAATTTCCCCCTGAACCGATGTGTTTGAGGGTCTTTCTTATTTCTTTTCTATTAGATTCAGCATATCTGATTTTATGTGGAGGTCATTGATCCACTTAGACTTGAGTTCTGTACAAGGAGAAAAAAAATGGATCAATCTGCATTCTTCTATATGTTGACTGCCAGGTGAACCAGGGCCATTAGTTTAGAATGCTTTCCGTTTTCTACTGTGTGGTTTTGACTTCTTTGTCAAAGATCAAGTGACCATAGGTGTGTGGGTTTATTTCTTGGTCTTCAGTTCTATTCCATTAATATATCTGTTTGTCTCTGTACCAATACCATGTGCTTTTTATCACTATTGCTGTGTAGTACAGCCTGAGCTCAGGGATGGCGATTTTTCTCAGAAGTTCTCTTATTTTGAGAATAGTTTTTTGATATCCTGTTTTTCTCTGATGATTTATCTTGTTATTCCAGATGATTTTGAAAATTGCTCTTTCTATCTCTGTGTGGAATTGAGTTGGAATTTTGATAGGTATTCCATGGAATCTGTAGATTGCTTTTGGCAAGATGTCCATTTTTACTTTGTTAATCCTGCAGATCCATGATCATCTTTGGATCCATGATCACCATGATCAATCTTTCCATCTTCTGAGGTCTTCTTTGATTTTTTTCAGAGATTTTAAGTTCTTTTCATACAGATCTTTCACTTTACTTGGTTAGAGTCACACCGAGATATTTTACATTATTTGTGACTATTATGAATGGTGTCATTTCCCTAATACCTTTCTCAGCCTGTTTATATTTTGAGTAGAGGAAGGTTACTGATTTGTTTGAGTTAAGTGAGTTAATTTTATAGTCAGCACTTTGCTGAAGTTTTATTTTTATCAGCTGTATGAGTTCTCTGTTGGAATTTTTGTAGTCACTTATGTGTACTATCATATCATATCATCTGTAAATAGTGAATTCTTTACTTCTTCCTTCCTAATTGTACAACCCTTGACCTCTTTTTGTTGTTGAATTGCTCTAGCTAGAACCTCAATTACTATATTGAATAGAAAAGGGGAGAGTGGATAGTCATGTCTTTCCTCTGATTTTATTGGGATTTCTTCACACAAGTAGACACCATAAGTTAGTGGCATTAATTTTAATGTATTGTGCTATCTCAAACAACTCTCTGTTAATTAAAAACATAGAGACTAGACTGGCTGTTTACTTCACTGCTTTTATATCTGGCTGATTCAACCATTTGTGTCTGTTAAGATACTGAATGTCTACGACATTATGAAGTCTCTAAGAACTGTTTCAAGTTTTATCACACAGGAATAATAGTGTTTGTTGTTATAAAAGTGGGAAAATTAAGATATATTCATCTAACAATGACTTTAGTTGTTATATTATAAAACCCAGGCTCATTGTTTCAGCTTCAGCCTCATTGATCAGAATTTACTTCTTTTCACAAAGGTTCAGAGGAACTGATGATTGATGGTTCAAATATTCAAAGTCATAAGCTTTTTGAAGTTTTAAAATGTCTTATACATGTAAAATGTTTTTATAAAGAAAGCAGGCAGGATGTAGAAATGGAGGAAAGGAGGAATAGTCACAGGCATAAATCATACTACTTTTTAAATATTGACATAACTGATAATCTGATAGTATTTTGACTGGGTAATATGTGCATATCATAGGTAAAAATTAGTGAAAGCCTACGTAAATAACAATGTTGATATCTCAAGGTAAATTGAGATAGTCTACAAAGTATTTTCTTTTGCATTCTATACCTAGTGCATGAAAAAAACAGCTTTTCTTTTGAGACAACCTATTGAATAGTAGAAAACTCATTGACATGGGTAGTGAGAACACAGATATTTTATCTAAGAATGTAACAAAATAAGTGATTTAATAAAGTTTTAAACTACTTTTATTGTATGCATTATCTGTACATGGCAATAGTGTTTCATAAGGACATTTTCTCATGAGTACAACATGTACGTGATAGGTCCATCTTGCTGCATCTTCTTCAGTTTCTTTCTTCACTATTTAGAAATTATCACTGTTAAAAATTTTAAATTCTTGGTTAGTTCTTTTACAGGGTATTTTTTGAGGAAAGTATAAATGGCTTACTTCCTGATTTCTTTTCCTAATGTTTTTATTATAATTATTGAAAAGACATTTGGATTCATGCATGTTAGTTTTGTTGCTTAAAATGTTTGTCAGAATTATGGTTTTTCTGGCAATGTCTTTACAGTCTTTTATATGTAGTATATCATCTACAAATAAGGATATTTTGATATCTCTTATTGGTTTCTCTCTTATTTTTTCACTTATTTCTCTAGGTAACATTCACTATAATGAATAGGCATAAATAAACTAGAGAGGTGACTCAGTCATTTTCTTATTAGGACTTGCCTTTGGATCCCAATACCCACATAAAAAGCAGATCATGACTACATGCACCCATGGCACTACTACCCTGGATGATGGAGACCAAACATATGATGGCTACTAGCCTAGGTCAGTATTCAGTATGAGACTCTGTCTTATGAAATGTACTGTTGATATGAAGTTCAAAGAATTATTTAAGGACATCTCTATGTATAAACTCTAAAATCCTTCCTTTTGTTTAGCTGAGTTCATAAACTAAATTCATCTGTTTCCATCTGGGGTTTCTTCTCTTTCTAATGTTTCTACAATGAAGTAACGGTGTGAGTCCTCAAAGTCCATGTAGACTTGAGACAGGTTGTGCATAAACATATTCTTTTGTTGATAAATTTCATATTTATTTTCTATATGATGTTTTATCTATGACAACACGCTATATTTTATGAATAAAATTATTACAACATTTTTAGGAATGTTAGGCTTTTGTTACATGTTTCAGCATTCATTGCTAATGGAGACAATCTAAGCTCAAGGAGGCTGAAGCTCAACCTTCACAGGACCGGTTGTATACATTTTGATTATTGAGATGAGAAAAATACAGTTGCCATTGACTTCCACTCAGGCTTTAATTATTTGCCTAACACCTTCGATGACCTTGTACCAGATACCTTTTTAACTTTTATAGTCATAAATGTGCACATTTTCAATAATTTGTCCTGTCATTCATTACCAGTGACCTTAACAGACAAGCCAAGAAGTATAATTGTTGCCACATTTATGAAACCTGCCTTAGAGCCCAGAAATTCATCAATTCTACTGGCTTATCTAAGATAAGAGTTTCCAGTCTGCTTCTCATGTTATGACATTGACAGATATGACAGTTATTTCCAGTACAAGCCCCCATCTCCTATACTTTCAAAATCACCTTTTCTATATAGTTTTAGAATCAGAAACTTTCTCATACCACTTCTAAATTTTTCCATTATTATGATTCTCAGCTTAATGTTTCATTTCTGTTCAATCCCAACTTGACCTTGAACGTCTTGACTTTAATCAATTTGAACTTTTCTACCAAACCAAAACACACCGGATCATTCAGACAAACATAAAATACACACTCAAGTTGAATTCATGGAAGTTTGGCACAAAAACATTTATTAAAACATAAAAGTTGGGGGCTGGTGAGATGACTCAGCAGGTAAGAGCACTGATTGCTCTTCTGAAAGTCATGAGTTCAAATCCCAACAACCACATGGTGGCTCACAACCACCCGACGCCCTCTTCTGGTGTGTCTGAAGACAGCTACAGTGTACTTTAATAAATAAATAATAAATAAATCTTAAAAAAAACATAAAAGTTCAAAATTAGGCTCTGTACTTTTATTCTATAAGGGAATCTCGTGCCCTCCACAAACCACACAATGGTTCTGTCTTATAGTGCATAGGTGAAACACTGTCTCTGGCTCCTCCCTCTTCTTCCCACCTCTGCTTGCTGTACTTTCCTCTTTCTGTTTATGCATTCCCATCAAAGGCATCGTCTCTCAACTTCAGTACCTAATCTTCTTTTGTGTAGTTTACAAATTCTTAGAATTGCCAGGAACGTTTAATAGCAAAGACACAGCTGTGCTGCTAAGATTTTAAATTACTTATCCCAAAGTCCTGAACAACTTAAGCATTACATGTGAACACAATGTGGTTTTTAGTGTCTGCTGTCAACTTACCAAAACCAAGTGTCTCCTGAGAAGAAGGAATCTCAGTTGAGGAATTGCCTATATTAGACTGGCCTTTGGCTTGATTGTGGTGATTTGAATATGCTTGGCTCAGTGAGTGACACTATCAGTAGATGTGGCCTTGTTGGAGGAATTGTGTCTCTGTGAGGCTGGGCTTTGAAACCCTCCTGTTAGTCAGGTGGTAGCCACTTTTCTTTTTGCCTTTGGAACAAGATGTAGAACTCTCAGCTTCTCCTGCCTACTTGAAAGCTGTCATGCTCCCAACCTAATGATAATGGACTGACCCTCTGCACCTGTATGCCTGCCCTAATTAAATGCTGCCATTTGTAAGAGTTGCCTTAGTCATGGTGTCTCTTTACACCAATGGAGACCCTAACTATGACCCTAGGCCCATAGTGCATTTTCTTGGATATAATTTGATAGGTGAGGGCTCAGCCCACTGAAAGCAGGACCATTCTCAGGCAGGTGGGCCTGATTTATATAAGAAAGTAGGCTAAGTAAATACATATTTGAGAAAATGATCAGAAATCCCAAGAAAATTTAAGAAAATGTTAAAATTCTTGTATATGTAAATACATTTTAAATTATATTAAGCTCTTAGTTAGATAATTTGAGTAAGTAATTTCTTATCACTTGAATGAATAAATATAGATTAAGTGAAATCTATTGGTTTTGGTGGTAAGTTGTACAATAAAAAAGAAAAGATTAGTGAAAATAGTACAACTGCCATGCAGAAATTATTTCATAATGAAAGAAACAGAAAAGGTGTGTCCTTTGTGATAAATTTCTTTAGATGGTTGTGACTAGAAAATCCCTCTTCAGATCAAGCAAGCCACACTGAGCTCCCTGCTTTGTGGTCTGACTGTTCCCCCACTCTCACCTGTCACTGGCATGCCACTCAGTCATGGCCTACACTGAGACATCTGGAAGAGTTGTAAGTCTGTAAGAATGATGAAGCAAAAAGAGTCACTTCACAAAGCAACGCGAATTTGAATTACTTTTTGCTGATTTTGAAAACTCAATAGCAAATGCTTTAAAATAGAACAGTTCACTAAAAACCAGAGGTAATTGAGAAATGAGGTATTAAATTTAATGACTTTAGAATGAGATGAACAATCAACATGATGGCTGCACCCAACTTGTGTCTACAGACCAGCCACCAGCCACACAATGCCTGGGCTCCGGGATGAATGAAATTGTACTTCTTTCTTCATATCTTAAAAACTCATCACGTTAAGCCCTTTCTTAGTTTAATAAAGATCTGGGTTCTTAATATTCCTTATTCAAAGGGATTCAATAATAAACTGCTAACAAATTCCATTTGTTTCTTTCATCCAGAGAAAGGCAAATCAATAAAAACGCTAATGGCCAATTATCTAACAGCAACAAATCACTAAGTACTCCATCACAGTGAGTAAATAAAGTCTGCAGATGTCAAAGATTTTAGATATCTCCATCTCATTAGCATACACTGCAATAAAAGCTCAAGTAGAACCTTCTCTTCTAGATTATTAGTGTATCACCTAGGAAATATAAGTCTGCCTGGCTTCTGTGTTCTTTATGGAATTCATATTAAATGTATTTAATACAAAAGGTTTAACACTTCCTCTCAGGGGTAAGAAATAAATGTTCCTCTGAAATCATCATTGATTTGTGTTCCCACTACTGCTCTACCGTTTTTGCATATATGACGTCAATTTCAGGGAGCTCATGTGAACACAGGCCCCTGTCTTGCTCTCCTCTTTTTCATATCAAAAATGAAACCAACGTTACTTATGTATCCCAGTGTAGCTTTTCAACAGGAGGTTGTCAAACTGAGACAGGGTATAACTCTAAGAAATTCCTAGGAATTCATTTCCACAAAATTGGGACCTTCCATTTTTCTGTGGGAAAATGGCAGAAATCTTGCTCTTTAAGCATTTGGCTGTTTTGTGATATCTGTAATCCCTGAATGCCCTGTTGTGGATGGGCCTGATGCTGTTCTCGTGAACAAATCACCTAATGAATAAAGGAGCCAATCACTGGACAAGTAGGGGAACTTCCAGGTTGGAGGGAGGAAAAGAGGAAGCAGGAGGGAGTTAAGCTTTTTGGGACTGGGACAGCATGAGGGTAAGATGTAGCTGATAGAGTTTCCCAGTATCCTGGCGGATCTGCAAGGATTCCCCACAGGAGGAATTAGGTTTTATTAAGGCTTACAAGATTAGGTTTTAGTTGTTGCACCCAGAGATCAAGTTATGATTATTTCTGGTTTGTGTCGCATTTTCCTTCATGCAGTGGCTCTTCTGGGTTCAAGAGAGAAAGGCACACTGGCAAAGTGTTGGTTTGCTGAATGTGCACCACAAAGGTCTTTGGGGGATTTGAAGCGTGGGTTTGGCATGGTAACAACTCACCAGTGGGAAGCTAGTGAGCGAGGTGGAGAGATTGTGGAGTTCTGAATCAGTCTCCATGAGATAAAAACAGGTCGGCCATTGCCCACCAGTGCATGTACAGCCAAGCTGCTGGGGCAGATTCACAAGCACGGGAACATGCCAGTTCTTTTTTTAGTATTTCCCGCAACAATGCACTACAAAAATAAAGCAGTTTTTGTTTTGTTTTGTTTTGTTTTCAGCAAATAGGTTTGAATGTTTTGCATTATTGCTCTAAGTGGAAACAACAATATTTAATTAAGGGGCTTATTGGAAAAAACAAAATTGTACAAAAGAATAGGCACTATATTGAGTTTTCATATGTAGAGGAATTTTAATCCCGAAACATGGCTGCTCTGACTGGAAAACAGACAGGCCCTTAGTACACACTTTTAATATCAAACAGTGTAGGTATAGTTAGTTTGTAGAAGGAAACGGCCATGTCTGAGTGTGACTTCTAATTGATGAGCAGACAAAGTAATGAATCAGAGAAAGATTTGACAGAATAAATCAAAGATAGAATATGCCCAACTCACAGGAGAAGAGGCTGTTTAAACACAGTGTCAGAAGACACAGGAGAATTGACATTCGGTCAGTTGAGTTCAGTAAGTGAGGTTTGGAATATTTCAGTTCAGAGTTGGGAAACAGTTTCGAGTCAGTTCTGTTCAGTCAGTTGAATTCAGTGTAGTAGACTTGAGTCAGTCTCTTGAGAGTAAGTTCAGTGAGTGTAGTGCATTGGATTTGAGTTTGGTGGTGTGAGTTCATGCAGATCAGTGAAGGTTAACAGAGTCAACTGAAGTCAGAAGATTAGAACAAATTGCCAGAGTTAGTTTCAGGCCAAACAGAGCATTTCCTGGAAAGCTGAAAGAAGCTAGATTTAACTACTCAGGTTAGAGAGGAGTTTTGAACTAGAAAGCTGAGTTGAACCAGCTTTGAGAACCAGCCAGAGTTGAGAAGAAACTAGAAAAGGTGGGCTTATTCAGCAGCAGTAAGCCATTGGGACAAGAGTTACATCTAGAATAAAGACATTTATACTTATATTTTTAGCTATTTCTTTTATTCTTTGATATTATAATATAATTATTTCTTTTATCTTCTTCCCTTTTCTCCCTCTAAATCCTGCCATTTACTCCTCCTTTCACTATTTCATATTCATTGCTTTTTAAATTGATTGCTGATATATTCATAACATATATGAGTACACACTTATATTCTTAAATATAACCTACTCAGTCTTTGAACTATTAATATTAGAAAATTCTAGTATTTTAAGTTAAACATCAGCAACTCCCATATGTAACATGGTAGAGTCACTTAATGTTTCTCTGTGTCTCCGAATACATGAATTTGGAAGAACAAATTGAGGATGAAATAAGTTGGTCTTCGTAAAAGCACTTAGGACTTGTTATATGGCTCATTGGATAAAGGACTTGTCACCCATCAAGCCTGATGAACTGAATTATATGTACAAATAAATGTACAAATATATGTACAAAGTACAAGTAAAACAACAGGGTGGTTAAATAAAATTAAAACACAGTGTCCTGGTTCTTTGGTTTTATAAAACACTATGTACCGAAGCAAACTGTGTTAGAAAGGGTTTATTTGGATTATGCTTCCTGATCATAGTATGGTATTCACAGAAGGTAAATCAGGAACTCAAGGCTGTAACCTAGAGTCAGGAACTGAAGCAGGGCTATGGAGGAACACTAATTAGTGGTTTGCTCAGCTTGTTTTCCTATACCTCCCAGGACTACCTGTGATGTGTGGCACATGCTCAGTGAATTGTGTAAATAATTAATCAAGAAAATGGCCCACAGATGTCCTACACTCCATTCTGATGGAGGCATTTTTTTCAGTTAAAGTTCTGTCTTGCCAGATAGGCCCTGATTGTGTCAAATTTACAAAATAAAAACTAATCAGGATATACATTGTCCCAAATTCTAAAAGAACTAAATATTTATTTTATATTAAATATTTATTTTATTTAACTGAATATTATATTTTAATAATAATATATTTAATAATATATTATTTAATATATAATATAATATTTAATTTATTTTATTTAACTAAATATTATATTTTATAATTTTAATGTAAAATATAGATTTGGTATTTATTTGCTAAAACAGAATTTGTTTGTAACTAAAGGAAAATTAATTTTTAAGCATAGTCAAGTAGCTATGGTTATCATCATATATAAATTTCCATAATAAAAGTTAACACTGGTTAATTAGCCTAATGGGATCACATATTCTTTACAAAATAAAAGTTATACTATTAAGAATTATGATGCTTATATATATTCTGCAAAAAATGTGCTAATTTTCATGCAAAACACTTTAACTTTTTAATAAGTAAAAGTTTTTAATAGCCAGAATTATTGGTGTAGATCTGTAACCTAGCCTTCAGGAGCCAAAGGCATGAGAATTATTAGTTTAAGGCTAGCCTGAACTACATAAAGAAGATTTAAAAACAAAACAAACATATCTATCAATACTGCTAATGAGCCAATGATACTCACACACATATACACACACCCAAACACAAGCTGATAATGTAATCATGGTGGGTTAAATTCAGGAGACTGACAAAGAAGGATCACAAATTCAAGTTTAGCCCAACTGCATCATGGGACACTGTCACAATAAAGGTAAAATAAACATAAATCTAACATTAAGTGTATGACACACATACATTGATTCTTTACTGTAATCCTTTCCTTTTCTATTCTGTGGAACGGAAAATTAAAACTAGGACATGGCACATGCTAGCCAAGTGTTCTGCTAGAGCAGCAGCACCAGGCCAATATGATTATTTTCTAATTTGATTTTACTGTTTTTGAACCACATTCAAGATAAGCATTCAGCACAGAACAGGGGCCAGAAAGATGGTTCAGTAGGCAAAGTACTTGCTTTTTAAGCCAAACAACCTAATTTCAATCCCAGTGGCCCAAATAAAAATGGAAGAAAGGAACAGTTCCACAAAGGTGACTTTTGACCTCCTTATATACATCTTGGCACAGACACACATGCATAAACACACATAATAATAAATACATTTTAATAAAATCACAGTATGTAAATGTATTGTGCTTATACTTTAATCACAAAATTACTTTATTGTTGACCATATTCTTGTTAAAAATTTAAAGCTGGGCTGCCTTGTGTGGACTCAGTGGGAGAAGAGATGCTTAGTCCTGCCATGACCTGATGTGCTAGGGTAGGTTGGTACACAGCCAGAATGGCCTCCCCAATCTCAGAAGAGTGAGTCTATGATCAGGATATAAAGTGAATGAATAAGGAAATAAAAATATGTAAAGCAGTGCAAATTAGCAATTTTATAGACAATTCTGAGTATTATAGAAAATATAAAAAAGGATGAACAAATCTTGCATATCCCCAGGAAGATAGCAAACTTTGAAAATTATCATCTACACAGATCACATCCTTTCATAGGAATCTGCTGTTGTTTCTCATCCCAATGTTAGTATGGTGTGATGCTCCATGAATTTTTCATTGTTAACTAATTAGAAGCCAGTAAATGTTTTAAACGATATACAATGAAAATTCCAAAGAAGAAATGACCAAGTGCACCCTCATTTTGTCATTAAAAGGGTCACATTCTCACATCCTCACCAGCAGGTGTTATCACTTGAGTTTTTGACCATAGCCATTACGATGAGAATGAGGTAGAATCTCAGAGTCATTTTTATTTGCATTTTCCTGATGGCTAAGGACATTGAACATTTCGTTAAGCGTTTCTAGGCCATTAGAGATTCCTCTGTTGAAAATGCTGTTTAGATCTGTACTAAATTTTTTTAATTGGGTTATTTGGTTTGTTGGTGTCTAACTTTATATATTTTGGTTCTTTATATATTTTGGATATTAGTCCTCTGTTAGATCTAGGGTTGGGGGTGATCTCTTCTCATTTTGCAGGCTGCCATTTTGTTCTACTGAAAATGTCCTTTGTCTTACAGAAGATTTGCAGTTTCATGAGGTCACCTTATTAATTGTTTATCTTAGTGCCTGAGTCATTGGTGTTCTCTTGGACAGCTATCTTCTGTAACAATTCATCCAAGGCTATTTCCCACTTTCTCTTCTGTTAGATTTAGCTACCCAGTTTTGTGTTGAGGTCTTTGATCTGCTTCACCTTGAGTCTTGTGCAGATGATTATTATGGATCTCCTTGCATTCTTCTTCTTGTGGATATCCAGTAAGACCAAAACCATTTGTTAAAGATGCTTTCTTTTTATTTTTTCATTTTTTCAATTATATGAGTTTGGCTTCTTTGTCAAAAAAATCAAGTGTTCATAGGTATATGGGTTTATTTCTGGGCTTCAATTCAATTCCATTGATCAACTTGTATGTTTATATACTAATACTATGAAGATTGTATTGTTATTGTTCTGTAATACTGCTTGAAATTGGGAATGGTGATAACTCCAAATATTCTTTTATTATACAGGACAGTTTTAGCTATCCATAATTCTTTTGTTTTTCCATATGAAGCTGAGAATTATTCATTAAGTCTGTGAAGAATTGTGCTAGAATATTTTTATGGGATTTGCATTGAATCTATAGATAGCATTTGGTAAGATAGCCATTTTTAAATGCTAATCCTCCTGGTCCATTAGCATGAGAGATCTATCTTCTGTAGGTTTCTTCAATTTCACTTCCCAGCAACTTGACATTCTTGTCATGTGGGTCTTTCGCTTGCTTCGTTAGAGTTACACACCAAAATATTTTATATTTACGGCTACTGAAAAGGATTTTGTTTTCCTGTTTTCTATCTATTTGTATAAAGGAATGCTGTTGTTTTTTTTTTTTTTTTAGTTAATTTTGTATCCAGCCACTTTCCTGAAGCTATTTTTAAGTTGTAGGTCTTTTCACACTGTACACCTACTATGGAAATTAATTTGGCAGTTTTTCATAAAATTGGAAATAGTTCTATCTCAATACCTACCTATACCATCCCTGGGTATCTACCCAAAAGATGTTCCACTATACCACAAAGATACTTGCTCAACTATGTTCGTAGCACCTTTATTCATAATAGCCAAAAAGTGGAAACAACTCAGATGCCCCTCAATGAACAAATGGATAAGGAAAATGTGGTTCCTTTACACAGTGACTCATGGTTAAGAGCAGTAGCTGTGTTGAGTAAGATTGTATGCAGTTTTACCACCAATAGTTATTTTAGTAATGACATATATACATATCTCTCTAAAATGAATATATATATATAT
>JADRCC010133623.1:0-11708 GCA_019843855.1 Hylomyscus alleni
AAAAAAAAAAAAAAAAAAACTGGAGTGAATCATCCACTCTCATATCTGTCACCCAGTTAGGCACACGGAGGACAATAGATCTCTCGATCCCTGCTGCCCCATTCCCCTCTTGCTTCCTAGAACAATGGAACCTTTATTTTTTATTATTAATTCTTGAAACTGTTAAAAAGTTAATATTTTCTTTCATAGCTTGGGCAAGAATTAATCCTGATCCATATTTATTTATCCTTTTAAATATGCACTGAAATAAGTGTTGCACCATATTTAATAAACGTTGGCATTTCTTGAGTTCCTGTTCTATAGAAGGCCTTCAACGGGAAAGCATAATGATGATTCTGAGGGGGGTGCAACCATGTCAGCAAGCAGTCAACATGGAGAATCACAAGCTCCTCCTGCCCCCTGTGCTGAGGCTGGAGTGTTCTTGCACAGAAAGGGAAGGAAATACTGAATGACTGTGAAGAGAGGGAGAGTAGGAGATACCTCCTGAGACCTGGGTCCCAACAATTCTTGCTTCTAGAAAAAGCAAGAATCCAATATCCTGGTAATATTCTTCTCAGAAAATAGGATTATCCAGCCCCCATCTACTCTGTGAGACAATTTCATGTATCAAGTCCAATTTCCTTGAAGCAAATTGGAGAAACAAAAACAATTGTTTTGTTTTGTTTTCTAATGATCTTACTGTAGGGGCCAGCTGCTTCAGAGCCGGATCCGCCATCACCTTGAGCATCACCATCACAAGGTTTAGTTAGCACAGGAAGCCCCATTCCACAGGGAACACCAGGCTTTTAGACCCTATCTGCCACTAACTGGTGACATTGCTGGAACCATCCTTTAGATTTTGAAGCTTACATCATCTATTGAAAAACAAGGTTCTTGGTTCTAGAAAGCTCTAATCTCTCTGCACATTTTTTTTTTAATTTGTAAATTGAGTACCTGAGTGTACGAATTAGAGCTATCTCTGAGACTTGGAAAGCCTGTGACTCTGGATTCATAAACACGTGCTGAAAGCAGATGCTCCTCAAATGCTACTTCATTTGTTCTTGAAATTTTAAAAGCATTTCACAACAACACAAAAAATAGATTTAGAAAACTATGTCGAATAACTTGACCAAGAGCACACAGCAAGATGGCAAACCAAAACTCATTATTTTCCCTTTTAAGTCTGAATTCTTTCCATTCACTAGGCTCAATCTCTACCCTCTCCACATACAGAGTGGACTTACATTGCATGTCCTTTATGTGTTAGAAACCATCTAGATCTCCTTTAATACTCAAAACAACTTTAGAAATATTACATTTGCTTTAAATATTTTCACAACTTTTTCTCCCACAAAAATGGAGTTCCATTCTGATATTCATGTTCACTGATCATTGATATTTTTATCTATTTGCTAACAAATCCCTATTATATTCATCCTGTTTCCCTCCCACTGTCACCTCTTCCCAGGAATCCTCCTTTGCTTTGGCTTTATAGACAAAGCTGACAAAGACACAAAGAATGCAGAGTAGGCAGGCTAGCCAGCAGCTGACCCCAGGTCTCTCCAGGTCTGTAATATGTTTCAGATGTAGATATTAATGTGTGGTTTATTTTATTATCTGTCTTCCTCTGCATCGAACTTGTGTGCATTCGACCTGCAATATGTCCATGCCAATAAAAGAATGTCAATGTGAAATTAGCCTGCCAGCAAAAAGGAAAACAAAATCCCTCACTTGATTCCAAACTAAATTAGTAACCAGTAATTAATATTCTTCAGTGAATCACTGAATATTAATAAATACATATTCACCAAATAAGAGAATTTAAATATTAAAATGCATCTTCTGACTTTGGAGAGTTTCACACAGACTGAAGTTAAGACAGCTTCTTGTCATAACTGTGTTCAGAGCTGTGGGGTCTGTATGTGTCTAGCCTGTGACTGACGACTGACTGGTAATCACTGTACATTGTAATCAATACACTCGATGGGTGATATGTGCTCACTCACAAGCTGTTTTAGTTAATTAAAAAAAGGCTCCCCATTTCTCCAATATTGTTATTTTTAAATGTCAAGAATCAGATGTCTGCTGTTGAGAACTGTTGTACCGCTGCCAGTGACTGCCTGTATCAAGGCTTGGAGCAGGAGCATGGATTTGAAGACATTAAAACTGTTTAATTCTCAGTTGAGATGTGGTTGGCTTTTGTACATTTGGAATAGAGCATTTATGGCACACCTCAGGGTAAGTGCTAATAGTTAAGTAAACAGAATAGGCTCGGGGGAGGGTTGTTTTCTTTCTCTTTCTTTTTTTTTAAAGTAGAATTCTTGGTTGTGCTTATGCCTCTTTATATAAATGTTCTGTGCTGAGTGAGTGGCATATTAAGCCATTCGGAAGAGAAAGATTTTAGATTTCCAACTGTTCACCTAAGAAGAAGAAGGAAAAAAAATCCCTTTGAATCTTTTATTTAGCATTCATCCTTCATCCAGCCGCAGAAACAGGAAAGGGGAAGGGAAACCTCTCCCTCTTCGTGGAAGTAGAGAGACACACAGAGGGAGCGAGAGAGCGCAGACAGTACCGTACTGAAGAAGCCAGAGCTCTCAGAGATGAAGCTGTAGGCAACAAAATGATCGACCTTTTTAAGGCTGAGTGGGTTTCTTCAGTTTGCGTGCAAGTTTCACGAAATGGAAGGACTGACCAGGTTTGGGTATAAACAACTCTTTTGTTACTTTGTAACTGATGGATGTGAATAGCTGGTTTGGAAGTGGTTTTTGCAAAGAGGGGAGTGTAAGGATAGTTTGGTTGTTCCGTTATTTTCTTTCTTCTCTATAAACAATGCCTAGTGCGACTGGGAAGAGCTAACAGACTAATGTATGTATAGATGGTATAAAACAGGTGAGAACATCAGGTGCCTACAAGTCATTCTGCACGAGAGCTTGCTTCCTGAAATCCTGCTTCCTGTGGTCTTGGAGTGTATGATGAGGGACTAGAGGATGTTAAATGTCTGGTGATTGGAATGTGATCGGTCATTTTTCTGACAAAGAATCCTCAGTACTTACTGTTCCTTTTCAGAATTTAAATTTCTGAATGATGAGATTTTTGTTGTTGTTGTTGCTGCTGCTGCTGCTGTTGTTGTTGTTGTTGTTTTGGAACAGCTTTTGCTTTTGTTTCCTCTGTTGTTTGCATGATATCCCACAAAGATCCCTAAAGAAACATTCCTAGCAAATGTGAGCTTAGGATTTTATTTTAAAATGCAGGTACATTTATTTTTCAAATCTGTCTCAAGACTGTTTCCATCTTTACCCAGTGGGAGTTTTCTTTTTGTGGCTGAGTTTTTCTTTTCTTCTTTTCTTTTCTTTTTTCTCTTGTCTGAAAACAATTTAAATTATACTGCTTCAGTTTTATCTATTTTATATCAATTTTTAAAAACTGCAATTCTGGTTATGATGTGGATAGTTGACTTGCTGGCTGCCTTGTCTAAAAACCTTGTCAACCACATTAATAATTTTTTTTTATTTTTAATTTGTATTGCTAAAGAACTTGAGTATCTTCTATCTGTGGCTTATACAATCCCCTCCCTATTTTTCACTAATCTTAGAAGAGATGCCTATCCACAGAGAGACATAGGCAAGGTTATTCTGGTCAGGTGCTAGCTTGGAACATGGGGGTCATGCCTACTTACAGAACCCTGGGAATTCTGCTGCTCTCTTCCCTCTGCTCTGATTCTCTGTGATTCTCAGAGTTGCCTCCATCCTATTAATAGGGAGAGAAGAACAACTGTCAAAAACACTCTAAGAAATCAAGAGTCCAGAAAGGCTCAGCAGGGGGAGAGGGGCACTACAAGATAACAGAGAAGCCCTCTTAAAGGAAACTTACTTATTCTTGGTCAACAGCTTGATGTTCTGATATCACTGTTAGCAGGCATTAAAAGCACCTGGCAAACCACAGCCAGAGGTTTCTGTGAACATTTGCTAAAATCCAGCCTTGGATCACTCAGCAGTCATACACTTGGTTTCTCCTTTTCTGCTCTCCCTGGGGATCCACTTAGTTGATGACAGTTAAAGATGACAACTCAGGGCTCTCCGTGTCTTTTGGACAAAGACTCATCTTTAAACTCTAGTGCATTTGAGATTATGGCATACAGGACTTGACAGGGTGACATGGGACTAGCAGAATATGTAGTTTCTTGTTCCAGGTGTTTGTGAGTGTGTGTACATATATGTGAATATGTATGTGCGTGTGTATGAGTGTGAGTGAGTGGGCTTGTGCATATGTGTGCATGTCTGTGAGTGTGTGTATCTATGTATGCGCATGTGTGTGCATGTCTAGTGTGTATGTGTGTGTGTGTGTGTGTGTGTGTGTGTGTGAGAGAGAGAGAGAGAGAGAGAGAGAGAGAGTATGTAAGCACTCTATGTGGCACTGACACATTGACTTTGGTTTAGAATTAGGTTTTATTTTTCTCCATTTTGGAGTTCAGTGTCTTTTAGTGGATTATTGTGACTTACAGTTTAGTGAAATCAATCTTTCAATTAATTAAGCTTAATATCATTTATTTTTCTCATTTTAGAAGAATGTGTGTTGCTAGAGTCCATGGCCACAGAGCACAGGCAGGGTTGACTCATGTGGAGTTGCCAAGTAATATGGGTCTAAGACACAGGAATTTCAAATTCCATATGTTTTAAAATCACAATACCACTTAACACATTTTCTGTCATTAGCTGGGGGAGTTTAGTGGAGGGAGAAAAATCTGCACTTTTCAGGCATAACTAAGTTAATGTTAATAATTTGCATTGAGTTATATGGCATTGCCCTAGAGCATACTTATTCATCTGGAGAGTAAAACCCATACTTTTGTCTAGAGGGAAGAAAGCAGATGCAGTTTTAGCTCTGCTTGTAGGACCCACTGACCTATTTCTCAAGACCCTCACCCCCACCAACAGACCATAACATGCCACATGACTGGCATCATAATGCAAAGGGCATTTTTCTTCTATACACACATACTCACATATTCTCCTCTCTCTCTCTCTCTCTCTCTCTCTCTCTCTCTCTCTCTCTCTCTCTCTCTCACACACACACACACACACACACACACACACACACACACACACACACGTAACTGTTCTTCTATGTTCTTAGACTAGAAGCACAATGGGAATGTGTTTTGGTTTCTGTCAATGAACAATCCCCAGTTGGAATGATTTCCAGGTTAGTTGATTCTCCAACACCTGAGCCCTCTCTGTCTGTAACTAAAAAAGGGTGGCATAGGAGTTACTTGATTAATGTTAACACAATCAAAAGAGGTAAAGGGGAGAACAGTATACAGGAAGGCATATATATTCCTCATGTTGCTTTGGGCCAATTTCTTATTTCTAGTATTTTAAATCTTTGGGGGATCGCCTTCATAAACAGAGAACTTTTTTTGAAGCTCTGATCCTACAAATGTAAGAAAATACAGAGTTTACCGTTAAAGCTGTTTTTCTTCATTTCTTAAAGTTTAATGCTGTGCCATACTTTGTGTCTGAGCTAAGGAGACTTCTATACTGAGTTTTCTAGAAACACGATGTTTATTTCATGTTTATTAGACCACTGTTCCAGATACTTCAGAGTTTATAATCATTGTTCTCAATGAATTGGAAAGCTGAACCCATGATTATGAAATGGAAAAACTACCTATGAAGCATAGCAAGGCTTATTCTGTACACAGTTGTGTGGATCTATCTCACCTTCGCTTACGCACCTGGCTGCCCACACTCCTGCATAACACATACATGCTTTTGATGTCTTTGATCTCTGATTTATGAAATCAGATCTTTATTAAATTGAACTGCTTCACAAAAGCTACAGAAGAATAGCTATATTGTAAGGAACCTCCCCGCTTCCTTTCATTGTTCCAAGTAAAAAAGTTATTCCCTTACCTTTTCACTCTTATTCCAGATCATTAATCTAGGCATGGCCTGACTCCTTAGTGTGATGACCTAATGTTAGTCCTTTTAATTCAAAGACCTATTCAACAACCATGAAAGAAAACTTCTGCTTCCTGCAGTCTTTGAAAATTCACAATTTATTATCAATCTTCAGGATTACCCAGTCCCCTAACCTAACTGGGGCTTAAGGTCTTAATTTTATTTCCTTCTAAATTGTCATTTTCTGAGTAATAAAAACTCCTCCTTGTAAGCCCCCATTCACAATCTCCTCCAGATAGTCTGGACACTGTCCTATTACTGTAGTGTCTGGACCTATTACTTTCTGGAGTGACCATCCTATAAATGAAATTTCTGAAAGTATTTACTTCTACTTACTCTTTCTTCAAATGACAAAAGGAAATAGCTTGACAAGAACTGTCATCTCAGAAGACATGACACGAGTGGACTCTCTGCCTGTCAGCCTGGGCTCTCTACTCTCCACTGTGTCTCACGTTCTGCTAAAGCCTGAAGGCTCCTTTCAAATCCCTGCTTATTCATGTGCACTATCTTCTTCAGAGGCAATTAGGTCAAGAGGCAATGGGAGGGTGATCTGAGGGTAAGATATGAAACATGTTTGTCCTTGAAAAGGCTCATAGGAGATAAATGTACTCATCAGCTAAGTAATTATGTGCAATTTGTAACTCTGTGGTTACACAGTGCATATTGTATTTTCATTTACTATGTGTGTGTGGTGTATACATGTATGTGTGTATATACCTGTGTGTAGATGCATGTTCATATGTGCCACACATGCAGGAGATCAGAGGCCAACTTTCAAGAGTGTGTTCTCTCTTTCCTCTCTGGTCTCCAGGGATGGATTCAGATTCTCTGCTTGCACAGCAAGTGTCTCTGTCAGCTGAGCCATCTCCCTAACCCCATGATAAGATTTTTAACTCTTCTTTTCAGACCCAGAAAAAAAGTAGATGTGTTCCTCCTGTTACAGATTGATCCTTTCTGCATTCTACCAGTTTCCCTAGGGGTGGATTATTGTCCAGAAGAAGACAAACAGAGCAGAGCAGATCCATTTTTGGATATGTGATCTTTAGATCCAACACTTAGAGCTTTGAGAGCTTGGGGTCTGGAATCTGAAGACTACATGTTTCTCCCAAAGCATCCACATCTTGGCAGTCAGAATCTTTCAGCTCACTTCACCAGGACAACAACTGACATAATTATCTCTAGTTTCCAAGGCATATGTGATATGACACGTATATGTAGCATATGTAAATTACACACACATATAATCATATGTAGGGTAATATACATTAGTAAAATGAAAGAACAACTGCACAGAAGCTGAGAACTGTGCACTGAAAAACACTACCTGATAGGAGACAACATGATGTCTTCATGGGTACAAGCGACTGCAACCATATCCCACGTAAGCCTGTATAGAAGCACTTTAATCGCCCTATATCAGTGAGTGTCTCTCCATCATTGCAGTTGAGAGTTAGATCCCATACATTTGTGCACAAGAGTGACACTGAAGTAGTTTGAAAACTGAAGATTTCTGGCATCAACCCAAGAGATTCTGATGACATACATCTAGAGTGACTCAATAGAATCTTATCAAGAACCAGTAACTCACTTCTACAAGCTGTAGGCTTAGTGTCTCATGTACTTTCCTGTAGGGGGCAGTAGAGTCTAACTGATCAAAACGTGAGCTTCACAAGCTCAACCAAGCTTTGAAGTTATTGAGGGCTTTCTACATCACTGGTCTCTCTCTATCCGATGATGCTTTCATTTCTTAATCTGTATAATGGACACAAAAATATGGCTGCATTTGTTTTAGGTGCTAGGGAAGAAAGTTGAGCTCTAAATTTAGAAATCAAATTATTGTGTGGAAACTTTTCAAAGTATACACGTCTAGCTACTGGCATGCTTTGTATATTCTTTGTTTTGTGTATTATGACACCTCTTCTTTCCCTTCTAGTTTGCTCCTTCAAAACAAGGTTAGAAGATGCATATCTGATTCCATGGACAAGGAAACCTTCTGCCCACCCCACCCCTGTTTCTCCGTACCCCATGTCTGATAATGGCAGATCTTAATCACAACATAGACAGCATCTTTTTTTTTTTTTTAAAGCCTACAGCACCTGATATTTCCAGGTGGTCTCCCATCCAAGTACTAACCAGGCCCGACCCTGCTTAGTTTCTGAGATCAGACGAGATCGAGCACGTTCAGGGTGGTATGGCCGTAGACATGGACAGCATCTTTAGCAGCTGCTAACTAAACACATAAATTCGTGACTATGTAAGTGAGAGGGTTGCAAAGAGACGGTCCAGATAGCTTTGCCTCAGTGGAGCAGAGTTCCGTGCAGTTCAGCATTTGCTGGTAGAAAAGAATTCTAGCTGTTCAAGTGTTTGTTCATGTGAGCCTTACTTTTACCTTCATAGCTTTAGTCTGCCAAGCTCCCCACTACATATCTCAGGCAGTCTTGTAAATCAGCAGGATGAGTTTAATGAACAGCAACCACTGTGGGATATGTCTACAAGATAACTAAGCCACCCACCCATGGCATCCTTTATGGGCTCAACTAGTTCTGTGAGGGGTGTCTCCTCCATGGCAACCAGACAGGTAGGAGCTTCACAACAGTTGAAGGGTGGTGGTAACAGGTCCTAGGCGTTGCCCTCCATGGCTCCTGCACAAGGTCCTCAGCCAAACTTCTCATTCTCTGAAGCCAGGTGCATCATTCTTTCAAGTCTGTAGAATTCCAAAGAACAAAAAGTCCCTCACAGGACCTCCTCCCCACAGAACCATTGCCAGCCCAGGCTTTCCTCTGCAGCCGTCTGTCTCTTGGCAGACAGTCCTAAGTCTTTCTACCACACTTGCTTCCCATGACCACCCAAACAGTAAGATTAAAATCCATGTGATGCTCTCAGAATGTCATAGAATTGTTTCCTGCCTGTAAATGCTCAAGTAAGTGATCTAAGCCATCTTGTTTGTTGTCATTATAAAAGTGAAGGTGAGTGGCAGGTGAGAGGTCCTCTCATCTCAGCAGGACCCTAAGTCACAGGGACCTGGATTCTATTCTTAGAAACCCACCTGCTTGCTGCCTTTTCCATGGGCATCAGTTGGCTGGCAACTGTCCCGTTAAGGATTAGGTGTAGAGAGAAGTATTCCCCTTTAAAATTCCTTTAAGGGTTAAGGGTTCCAACTACTTAAAATACTTGAAGAATATGGGCTTTTAATTCTCCTTCTCTTCTTCTCTCATTAAGTAGCAGAAGTTTAGTTGGCTTCTCTGAGTGTCAGAAAAAGTAACTGTAATTTGTTTGTCAAATGACACCTGAGCTTTCTGCAAAGGACTCCCCTGCAGAATCTTTCCCCCATAACACTCCTCCAGCCTTCCAGTTGATTTTAGATAGTTTCCTGTTCTCCCACCTCTTGGAAATATTCCATAGCACGCTGAGCAGACACTTTTAGTCACAAAAATGCCTATAAATAGCTATTTTCCCTTCGTACTGCCTTCTTTCTGAGGCAGTCACAAAGGGGGTGAAACAAATCCAGCAGAAGCAAGAGCTCTCTGTGAGGGATACATGCTGAGGCTTACGAAAACTCAAATCCATAGTCTGAAAATTATCCTAGAGGTTGATCTTCCATATTTGACTTGTGCACTCACTGTACAAAAGGGGGGGAAAAAAGGAAGCATTTTATTTTGGCCAGATGATCTCATGAACTAAATCAATTAAAAATGTCACCTATCAACTTTAATGCTTTAAAAATATGTGCTTGAACTTTCTTGCTACTTAAAAAAAAAAAGTAATCCTAAAACCAACTGTTCCTTATTAGATTCAATCTGTAGGTCTGAATAACTGATCCCTGTGGCTTATCCTGAGTGAGGAATTTGAAACTGTGATCTCATGTGTCCTCCAATGACAGAACTTTGACTGGCTGGCCAGCCTGGTCTCTTGTCTCCCATGTCCCAGCAACCATCACCATCAACAGGCTTATGGCCATAGGACTCAGAATACTTGGAAGGCCAAACCTGTGTTGAATGAGACCTTAATATCTTTCTTCCCTGATTCTACTAAAAACAAACCTGTCCAATCAATCCAACATTCGGGGTTAATTATACCCCCTTATACTTCTGCCTCTGCTTCTGATGCGCACTCCTAAGTAGAAGAGAACAGAGCAATGTTTCCCTCTTCCTGTTGCTTCGGATTCTCTCTTGCTTCTCACTTTTTATTTCTTATTATTTATGAGATATTTATTTGTATCTCACTTTGTGAAATGGAAAACTCACCCAAAGTCATTCATTTGCAGACTGAGTTCTGCAAAGACTTCATCTTAAGGAGGGATGGAGCAGTAACAACTTCAAACTCTTCCTTGGTTCCTCTTGCATGGTAACACTCTTTCCTTGGTCACATGAAAAGAATTATCCAATTACCATGGTCACTTGTGTGCTCAGGAATGGCTGCCCTGGACCCATGTCCTGCTTACTCCACCTACAGATTCTGTAGATTTTGATTGTCAACCTTCCTCCACCTTTTTTTAATGTTTATAAGTGACTCAATCCAGTTGGTGCTGCATTAGGTGCATGGTGTGGAGCCATTCACCAGAGCATGAGAATCCTAAAAGTGGACACATCTCCAAAGAGAGTGACTCACCTTCCTGCAGCAGCTATCAACTGCCAATGGGCTCCTCAGTAAGGAGCAGGGGCTGCAGATCGTCTGCCCCATTGACACTCAAACTTTGGGTGCCTACCAGAGAACAGAAACAGAGATGTGAACAAAGTATAACCCATATGTCACACAGTTCTCCAACCTAATGTCTATAATCTGATGGTTTTAAATGTGTTCACAGGATTGTCAACCATCAGAATAATTTCTGAGCATTCTATCACACATAGAAGGAATAACAGGACTATTTAGTCATTTTCCATTTCCATTCCATCTGTTAGTGGATGTGTGTGTGTGTGTGTGTGTGTGTGTTGTTGTCGTTGTTATTGATGTTGTTGTTGTAGTAATAGTTTTGTTGTTGTTGCAGATGGCAGGATTTTATTCTCTCTATGGCCATTGTTTGTCTACTATACAATTTCCTTTAATGGTTTATATGTCAGTGGACATCTTGGATGTCGTGATTATTATTGTAATGATCAGGATGTCTTTTTTTTATTTTCTAAATAATATTTAATGAACAATCAAAAACAACAAGAACAAACCCCTGTTGCCTCCCCCCTCCCCATGCCTGCCACCCCACCCTCTCCCACTTATCAGCCCTGTCATTCCCCTACACTGGGGCCAGAACCTTCACAGGGCCAAGGGCCTCTCCTCCCATTGATGACCAACTTGGCCATCCTCTACTATACACATGCTGCCAGAACAATAAGTCCCACCATGTATAGTCCTTGGTTGGTGGTTTAGTCCCTAGGAGCTCTGAGGGCATTGGTCAGTCCATATTATTGTTCGTCCCAAGAGGCTGCAAACCCTTTAACTCCATTGGTTCTCTCTCTAACTCCTTCATTGGGGACCCTGTACTCAGTTCAATGGATGGCTGTGAGCCTCTACCTCTGTATTAGTCAGGTACTGTCAGAGTCTCTCAGGAGACAGCTATATCAGGCTGGAGTGCCCTTCCTTCAGTCTCTGCTCCATGGTTAGTCTCTGCAACTCCTTCCATGGGTATTCTGTTCCCCCTTTCAAGAAGGAATGAAATATCTTCCTTTTTCTTGAGTTTCTTGAAGTTTGTGGGTTGTACTTTACATATTCCGAACTTCTGGGCTAATAAGGTGGCGCACGCCTTTAATCCCAGCACTTGGGAGGCAGAGGCAG
>JADRCC010133627.1:0-25325 GCA_019843855.1 Hylomyscus alleni
TATCACATTGGTCCATTGTATTGATGACATTATGCTTATTGGACCAAGTGAGCAGGGTATGATGACTATTTTGGCCTTGTTTGTAACACTATATGCATCAGAGGATGGGAAATGAATTCAACCAAAATTCAATGGCCTACATCAGTGAAATTCTTAGAAGTCCCATGGTGTGGAGACTAACATGAAAGATAAGTTATTATTGTACCTGACCCCTTGCATCACCAAGAAAGAATCAAGATAGCACTCCTCTATGGCCTCTGCATCAGCTCCTGCCTACATATTCCTGTCTTGTATGAGTTCTTACCTGTGTAGCTTTTGATGATGAATGGCTATATGAAAATCTAAGAGAACGTTTTGCTGTTTGTCTTGCCCCCACCTAATGTAACTTTCCCCAAAGCAAATAAAGGCCTGATTTAAAATAAAAAAAGAAAAAAGAAAAAAAAGAAAATCTAAGAGAAATAAAACCTTTTTGCCCAAGTTGCTTTTGGTTGTAGTGTTTCATCACAGCAAAAGTAACCCTAACTAAGAAATGGTATTCATTGGTTACACTATGACAAACACTACAGGTTCTCTCTTTCGAGTAGAGTTTAGACTAAATTAATGAAGGTGGAATAAAGTGTAGAGAGAGCTAAAATCAAGTACAAAGAGTTGAAATATATAGCCAATAAGTGTTAAATTCATCACCATTCCAAGGAATCTCTTTCTTGATTCATCCATCCTTCAAGTAAATATTATTGCCTAACTCCAGATGCCAAGTGCTAGGTTTCCTGTTACAATTTTTTTTTCAATTATGGCTTACTGAAGCATATAATATTATTGAATGCTACAGTGCACAAAGCAATGCCCTAATGTCCTAATCTTCCATAACAATTATCTCACCCATGCCCAGAATAGATTCCTTCCTTACCTAGAAGCAAAGCTGAGAGCAGAAATGTCCCTAATGATTTGTTCATTTTTCCAAGTGTTAAACACTAACTTTATCATCTGACTATGTTCCCTGTGTGTCATCACATTCTTTAAACACCTCCCTCATCACTCACTCAATTCCTGTCCTGTGTAGCACAAGAAGAAAAAAGGGCTAGTTGAGATCCATAGTCATCCAAATGGCACTTAGAAAGAGAAAAATCAAGACTTAAGGAGAACAGACACATAGCTATCACACAAATTCTTCAAGTTTAAATACACATTTAGAATTACCCTGCTTTGAAGGGCATATAAAGTTTAGTACTGTTTAAAAATCTGGCTTCTTAATTTACAATGAAATTGTAAGAAGCTAAATTTTTGCTGATATTTTTTTTCCATGTGGTAACACATAGGAAGTATCTAAATAATATTTACCTAATTGTCTTAGTCAGGGTTTCTATTCCTGTACAAACATCATGACCAAGAAGCAAGTTGGGGAGGAAAGGGTTTATTGAGCTTACTTCCACATTGCTGTTGATCACCAGAGGAAGTCAGGACTGGAACTCCAGCAGGTAAGGAAGCTGATGCAGAGGCCATGGAGAGATGTTCTTTACTGACTTGCTTCTCCTGGCTTGCTCAGCCTGCTCTCTTATAGAACCCAAAACTTCCAGCCCAGGGATGGCACCACCCACAAAGGGCCCTACTCCCTTGATTACTAATTGAGAAAATGTCCCACAGCTGGATCTCATGGAGGCACTTCCCCAGTTGAAGCTCCCTTCTCTGTGATAACTCTAGCCTGTGTCAAGTTGACACACAAAACCAGCCAGTACACTAATGAATTAATTGATGGCTAAATCTATCCATTCATATATTAAATCTCTTACAAACTCACTTGAAACTCTTGCTCTCAATCATCCCTTCTTTTCTAAATCTAGGCTATCTACAGGCACACTTAGGGCCATGACAAACCTTTGCTCTCTACCCATCAATTCACAGAATGCCTCTGTGAAGTGGTGGTACATAGTCCTGCTACACTAAATATGAGTGGAACTTTACTGTGGCTCCAGGGAGCCCTTCTTTGGAGCAGACAAATACATAGGTCTGACTATCAAAGCTTCATCAAATAAATACACAGCCAATGAGACAATAGTTTCCCATATTGACATAGGAATGTAGAAATGACTAATTTCAAAGAAATCAAGAACTCTCTATATCTTGATTTAAGCTCTTAATTTCATCTAAATGTCTGTTTCCAAGAATATATGATATAGGAGAAATTAAATTTATTTCTACTGATGATATTACCCACACCATGAATTTTAAACTTGGAAAATTTAGTGAGTTATATGAACTAAATGTATGGTTAAAAAACTCTTGAAATCAAAGGTCCTTTGGATTTTGTGGCAAGGCTGTCCTTATATGGTACCAAAAAATTAAATCATGGTTCTAAACATATTATAACAGTCTACTCAATATTCAAATTGAAGCCAATATTGTTTTAAAAATTACTGTGACTCTGGGGCATCTCTAGCTTCCCTGAAGAGCCTGCTATCCCCAGTGGACCTCCATTCTCCTGCCACCTCTCAGCCTGCCTTTATCAGAACTGTGGTTCATGGACCATACAGATTAGCTTCCCTTCCTCCACCCACCTTCCTTGTTCCCTGAGTCCTCTAGGGCATCCCCAGCTGTCCTTCATAGTCTGCTATACCCAGAGGACTTCCATTCTCCCACTACCTCTCAGCCCACCTTCATCTAGGCTATCTACAGGCACACTTAGTGCCATGACAAACCTTTGCTCTCTACCCATCAGACAAGTGTATCCTCAACCATACAGACTTGTAGATACTGACCTGTTGTATCGTAGTGGGACCTGCTGCTGTGGCCTGGAGCTCTCTCTCTCCCTGCTGCTGAGGCCTGTGGTGGGGCATGTCTTAGTCAAAAAGGAGGCAATGTATCAATGAGATATTTTATTATAGAAAAGAGAAAATAGGTCGGTCAAGTAAAGAGAAGGAAAGGAGAGGAAGGAGAGGAGAAAAGAAGGAGAGAGAGAGAGAAAGGAGAGAAAAAAGCAGGAGAGCAAGAAGGCAAAAGAAGAGAACAAATAACAGGAAAAGAGAGGAGACAAAGAGCAAGAGAGAAGAGGAAGAGGACAAGAGAGCAAGATCAAGAGAGGAAGAAAAGAAGCAAGAGAAGAAAGAAGGCAAGAGCAAGAGAGGAAGAATGCAAGAGAAGGACAAGAGCAAGAGAGCGAGGAAGAGGGCAAGAGAGGAACAAAGAGCAAGCAAGAAAGAAAGAGGGCAAGAGAGGGAAGAAAGAAGTAAGAGACGAAAGAAGGCAAGAGCAAGAGAAGAAGAGTGTAAGAGAGGGACAAAGAGCAAGAGAGAGAGAGAGAGAGGGCAAGAGAAGAAGAGCAAGAGAGGGAGGAAAGAAGCAAGAGAGGGAAGAGGGCAAAAGCAAGAGAGAAAGGAGGGGGCAAACAGCCCCTTATATTGTATGGGGCATGGCTATCTGTCTTTGGGGGTGAAGCATGCCTGACTGTGGTCAGATGACTGGGGGTAGGCTCCAGTTAGACTGCTGGGAGTTTGGGGCATTGTCTGCCTGATAGAGCACACATCTTCTGCAGGGGCAGCTGTGAGGGGTTGTGACTTGAGCCAAAGACTCAGGAATTATAGCTGAGCTCCTTCTTCCCCCTGTAAGCAGAAAACTGCCCACTGAGGCTCCAGGGCTCAAGGCCAATTACTCAACTGAGTCTAAGTTGCCTGAACAGATCATTGCCCCACACTGACCCATATAGAACTGGTAATCTGGAACTATACAGATAAATATCCATCAGACACATGCTGCACCAGGGCCATTGAAGTTAACCTCCATCCCAATACCTATTACAATAGGATCATCCAGGGACCAAAGCCGTGGTATTCTTACAGGAACAGACAAGTTGATCAATAGAATTGAATTGAATACCTACAAACAAACCCACACACTTATGGACACTTGATTTTTGACAAAGAAGGGAAGACCATATAACAGAAAGAAAGCATCTTTAACAAACAGTCTTGGTCTAACTTGATATCAACATCTAAAACAATGTAAATGCATCCATACTTATCACCCTTCACAAAACTCAAGTCCAAGTGGATCAAAGACCTCAACATAGGACTGTATACACTAAATCTAGCAGAACAGAAAGTGGGGAACTCCTTGGTATAGAAGACAACTTCCTTAACAAAACACCAATGGATCAGGCTTCTAAGATCAACAAGTGATAAATGGGACCTCATGAAACTGAAAATCTGTAAGGCAAAGAACACTGTCAATAGGATAAAACAGAAGCCTACAGGTTGGGGAAAAAAATCTTCCCCAATCCTATATCTAACTGATAGCTAATAACCAAAATTTATAAGGAACTCAAGAAGTATGATACCAACAACTCAAATATTTGCCCTTCCCCCAGTCTTGAATAAGCTAAACAAACCTCCTAAGGTTTTACAAAGTAGCTGGAGTCAGAGCTGGCCTTGCCACATTTACATTTCCTACAGAGCCATGAGGAGTTGATGCCTGCTGAGTTTGCTTTGCAACTCAATCCTGCTAAAACAAAGGGGTGGGTGTTTGGGTTTTGCCTACATAAATGCAGAGCTGAAAATTAAACTTTGAGCATTGATCAGAAAATCTTAGTCTTCACTTCATTCTTCTCTCACCCACCCATCCTATTTCATCCTCAGTCTCCCTTTCAGGTGTACCCAGTTCTCCGTGGCAGATGGACAGCTACACAAATAAACAAATTTAAAAATAGGGTAGAGTTAAGCACAATTCTCCATGTGTGAGGAATCTCAAACGGCAGAAAAGCACTTAAAGAAATGTTCAAAGCCTTTATACATTAGAGAAATGCAAATTAAAACACCTCTGAGATTCCATTTTGTACCAGTCAGAATGGCTAAGATCAAAAACTCAAGTGACAGTACATGCTGACAAGAATATAGAGCAAGGGGAACACTACTCCATTGCTGTGGGAGTGCAAACTTATACAACCACATTGGAGATCAGTTTGGTGGTTTCTCAGAAAACTAGGAATAATAGTTCTACCTCAAGACCCATTTATATCACCCCTAGGCATATATCCAAAAGATGCTCCATCATCCCACAAACACACTTGCTCCACTAACTTTATAGCAGCTTTATTCATAATAGCCAGAGCCTGGAAACAACACAGATGTCTCTCAACTGAAGAATGGATAAAGGAAATGTGGTATATCTTCACAATGGAATATTATTTGGGCATTGAAAACAAAGACAGCATGAATTATGCAATCAAATAAAAGGATCTTGATAATATCATCCTAGATGAGGTAAGCCAGTATCAAAAGGACAAACATGGTATGTATTCATTTACAAGTGGATATTCACCATAAAATACAGGATACCCATGCTAAACCCTACAGGCCCAAACAAGCTAAACAAGAAGAAAGGAACAAGTAAGGATGTTTGAATCTCACTTAGAAGGGGGAATAAAATAATCATAAGAGGTAGATGAAGGGAGGGAACTGGGTAGAAGAGAGAATGGGGAAGGGAATAGGGAGTTCAGGACTAGGTGTGAGGAAGGACAGGAAAGATGGTCAAATGACCATGAGAATGCATGGAAATCTGCAACTGATGGGTAGGGAGGGTTGGGGAGGGGAATCTTCAGGATTTGATAGAGACCTGGGATATGGGAGGCACCCAAGGAACAATGGAGGTCACCTTAGCTGTGACTCACACTATTAGGGATATGGAAACTGAAGTGTCTACCTCCTATAGCGAGGCAGGAGCCACAGTGGAGCAATAGTGACACCAATCTACCCATTAAACTTTCTACCCCAAATTTTTCCTGTCTACAAGAAATATAGGGATAGGAGATGCAGCAGACTGAGGTACGGTCAACAAATAACTTACCCAACTTGAGACCCATCCCATATGCTTTCTTATGCTTGCTTGCAGACAGGAGTCTGCTTGGCTGTCCACTGAGAGCTTCCACCAGCAGCTGACTTAGATGCAGAGTCCTACAGCCAGTGGATGGAGCTTGGGAACTCTTATAGAAGAGTTGAGGGAAGGGTTGCAGGTCTGAAGGAGATAGAAACTCCACAGGAAGACCAACAGAGTCAACTCACCTGGACCACTGGGGCTTTCAAGAGACTGAACCACTAACCAAAGAGCACACACAGGCTGGACCTCATCCCCTTCCCTGCACAGACGTAGCAGATGTATAGCTTGATCTTCATGAGGGTCAAAAACAACTGGAACAGAGGCTATCCCAAAAGCTATTGCTTATCTGTGAGATATGTTCTTTTTAGCTGGACTGCCTCACCTAGGCTCAATGGGCGAGGATGTGGCTAGTCCTGCAAAGAATTGATATGGCAGGGTAGGGTGGGGGATAACCAAGGAGGCCTCCACCCTCTTGGAGCACAAGGGGAAGCAGGAAGGGTAATTGGAGGGGGTGACCCAGAGGAGGGGAAATAAGCAGGATATAAAGTGAGTAAGTAAAAATGAAATGAAAAAATAAAAACAACAACAAAAAGAATTATTGTGGCAGATTACTTTTTTAAAACAGTGCCTTACAGAAAGAATAAAGAGCTTTGTTACAGCTTTTGTATTGTGAACAAGGAATTTTCTGAAGAACCTGGAGGAGAAGGCCGTAAGCTTTTAGATCTGCAAGTGATTTATAAAAATGAATACATCTCTGCAGGTTGGTACCAAATAACCACAGGAGAAAAGATAAAGTGTTTGTATCCAGCTTGCTTTATTGCAAAGTCACTTGTAAGTGGTGAGACTTTTATAGTAGCAGTGTTTGAAGACAACATAGAAACCCTAGCTTGGGTAGGCAGTGGATTCTCCATTGTCCTTCCAACTTTATATAGAATTTCATACACTGACCTACATATGGTGCTGCTCTCCACACTGAACAGAAAAGAGATTCATTTCCTACGGGGAAGCAGCAGCCAGAATTCCTCCTAACCATCACACAAAATTTATCCATGAACCAGGAGTCTTTGTGAAGTGGAATGAGGTCATCAAAATTGCCTTTATACTAGTCGTCCAGGGCAGAACTAGCATTCCTTATGATGTACCTTACATGTTCATTATAGAATAATCGAAGACTTTGAGATGTAATCTATTGCAAAGCAATGAAAATATTGAAAACTAAATGAGTATTCTTGTCAGTCATAAGTTAAAGTTCATCAGTTATTAGTTATTATGTAACAGTTGCCTTCATTGACCATTTTACTGTTTTCTTTATTTTTGAGATTATAATATTATTACAACATTTTCCACTCTCTTTCCTCCCTCCAAAAACTACCACATACCTCTAACCCTGACTCTCCTCCAAATTCATGGATATATATGATATGTATGTGTTACTGCATGCATATATATGTATGTATATTTATGTGTATGTATATGTGTATGTGTATATATGTATATGTACACACACATATGTATGTATTCCTAAATATAAACTTTTGAGTCATATAATGTTACATGTTTGCATGTTTTCATAAAATGACTGACCATTTTATACTGCACAACCAATTGGTGTGCACCCAGGGGAAGCTACCTCTCTGGCTCCCAGTTTTCCTCAGTTGCTTGTCGTTCCTTGGGTAGGGTTCAGGCCTTGTGGGCTTTTCCCCATCTAATTCAGCATGTGCATTGGTGTCATTCTCATTCAGTTCATGCATAGGCAGTCATGTTGGTGAAACTTTATGGATGTAACTTCTAATATTACTAGAAGACACAATCTAACAGTGAACTAACTCCTTAATACTCTAACTCTTATAATCTCTCTGTACCCTCTTCTGCAATGTTTCCTAAGGCTTAGGATAGCATAATCTGTAGCAACAACCTATACACATTTGCTCTTATACCCACAAATGAATGTATTCTCCACTCTATCAAGGAAACTTCTGTATGCAGCAGAGGTAGACTATTAGCAAAACTCACAACCATTCAAAATTCTATACCTTATGAGAAGAAAGAGGAATGGCTAAAACTAAACAGGAAATGAGAGAAGAAACAGCATTTAACATTTTTAATCCTTTCCACTAACTATTTGTACTTGACACATATCGGAATTCAGAGCCCTAAGCAGTCATGAAAACAAGGAGTTGGGTGAGGGGGGTGAAGTGGAGCTTTCCTTGGTGAAGTTGAGAGAAAAGACAGAATGTAGACAGAACTTCCCTCTAGAAAAGTTAACGTGTCACTATGATGTTGAATTATAAAATGATGGTAGAGAAGAGTGCAGGAAAGAGAAGAGCTTGGTTCATACATCTCTCTTTTGATCTATGTTTACAATCTTGAGAACAACACTCCCCATTTGGCTTTGCCTTTGAGAAAGTACAGCATGTCTCCTCTATAGAGTGAATAGAGCAGCGCTGATCTAAAGTCCTGTCCCTAAAGTTTGCACAATTTGTTCATTCATGAAGCAATGTCCAGGTAAATCTAAGCATGGGGTATTCTTCCATCAGAAAGTGAGTTGATATGCCCAAGTAACTCTAAGCATGGTGTGACTTTAATTTTTTAAAACCTTATTTATAATGATGACTCTTAATTGCTTTAACCTTCCTTGTAGCCCATCCCCCACCAGAGTGAGTGGGAAAGAAAGGATACAGGGAAAGTGGACCTGTTTAGAAAGCTTGTTTGGAACAACTCCTGTCTGTGTTGTCTGAAAATCAGCAGTTTGGTTCACAGGTTAGCAGCTCGATCCACTCACAAACAGTTCACAGATCTACTAGCAGTCCAGTTGTGTAGAGTCAGGATAGCTAACAGGAATTAGTGGTGGTGGCACTACTTAGCAGAGACAGCAAGGCCTCAGCCCTGGCTTGAGTCAGCAGGAGGGACGTGTAGGAACACTAGGAGAAGTCCCCTGCTGTGCCTCTCAGGGAAGCAAAGATTAGTGAAGATGAGAGACCCACAAGCATTGCACAGCTAGTTCTATAAGCAAGCCAAGCTCAGCCTGTTGCTGTTCTTCCTGTTTACTCTACCTCCAAATATCACGTGTCCTCTACGGGTCTTGCCTCAACCCCTTGCATCTGTCTCTGCTGACATCACTCTGTCAATCAGCCCAAGTCTGAGGAACCAGCAAGAAACTAGCACACACCACCAGAAGGTATTTTGGTTTGTTTGTTTATTTGTTTTTTTTTGATGCATTTCTTTCAATGGAGTCCCGACAAATATAGCTCAACTATGCAATGTGAGGCAGAATCGTACATACCTGTTGTTAGCAAAGAATCCTTCATCATATGTTCTTTTCGCGGGCTTGCTTTGGCAGAACATTCTTCTCTCCTGTGTGTGCTTCAGCAAAATGTTCCTTCACAAGTCTGCTTTAGCCTTTCACACCTGTATCCACTTTGACTCAGCACTCCTTCATGTGTTTGCCCCAGCCAACACCATCTAACCGTCTTTCTAAAGAACCCTTAAAGTTTTCAGCGTGGTCTCTTCATCCATCAGAAAATAGGCTGACATGTTCGTTGGTATCATCTTTGTTCACGTCATCTTTGGGTGGCCACGGTGAGACTCTACAGGAGTAGTTTCTAAAGTTTCTAGGAGTCGTAATCTCATGTCAAACTCCCTGATTCTCTGAGTCTTACAATCTTTCTGCACCCTTTCCCACGGTGATTCCCTCAGCCTTATTAGTAAGAGTGTTTTCTAGATGTATCCATTGCGACTAGACTCTACAACTCTGCCTTGCAATTGTGGTTTTCTGTAATGGTTTCCATATGTTGTAAAGAAAATATCCTTGAAGAGGGGTGAGGACTGTTAGCATTCTGTATAAACTCCACCCCCACCCCCACAGATACCTAGTAGCAGCCAGGTAAGCTCCTCCCCATGGTTACCTGGCAATGGCCAGGTAGGCCTGATCCTATAAAAGGGGCTGCTTGCCCCCTCCTCTCCCTCTTACTCCTGCTTCTCTCCTTTGCCTCTTGCCCTCTTGCTCCCTGTCTCTCCACATTCCCTTCCCCGCTCTCTGCACGTGGTCATGGCCAGTCCCTACTTCTCTACTCTCTCCTTCTCTCTGCCTTTCTCTGCCTCTGCTACCCTCTTAACTCCCCTTCCCATGCCCTAAATAAACTCTATTCTATACTATACAGGCATGTGTCTGGTCCCTCAGGGGGAAAAGATGCCTCGACATGGGCTGGCCGAGGCACCCCCTTTTCCCACACCTCGCCAGCTCTTTTTATGATCACAACAAGGACTATACTTATTTGTGCATATAAGGACAAATGTTTATAGATTATTGTTAGGGTTTATGCTATTGTAATAAATTAGGTGATGTGGATCCTACTTTACTAGCACTGAGCAGTTATCTAGGT
This sequence comes from Hylomyscus alleni, assembly GCA_019843855.1. NCBI lineage: Eukaryota > Metazoa > Chordata > Mammalia > Rodentia > Muridae > Hylomyscus > Hylomyscus alleni. The sequence goes on from JADRCC010133627.1 coordinate 10,245, forward strand.
TTCCAGTATCAGGCATGTTATCCCTCTTGTTGAGTGGTTTTATGGGAAAAGCCCATGAGACATCAACCTAACAGAAAGAACTATAAGCAGCAGAGTAAAGCTTGAGAGGGGTGGCCTTCCCCAAGGAAGAGTACATAAATCGGTTGTGCACTACCAAATTGTCAGTCCTAAAAGCATACATACGCGTAATGTTATACAGACTCAATAGGTTATATTTGAGTGCATACATAAATACATGTGCGTGTATATAAATATATAGTATATATGCATGCAATAACAATCCATAAAAAACAAACCCATGAGTTTGAAGGAGAATGGGGAGGGGTAGATTGAAGGGGTTTGAGGGAGGAAAGGGAAGAGAGAGATGTTATTATTAAACTACAATCTCAAAAGTTAGAAAAAAGATAGAAAAAGAAAACTGATTAAATGATAGAGTAATGCTTAATTGATCAAGTGCTTGCACAAAGTCCTAGATTAGCTTCTCATCATGGTGTAAAGTTCTGTGTTACTCCACCTATACTTAGTGTTTTATTGTCTGATCTACACTGAAAGTATTCCAGGTATTTCTTGGTCTTCTATCTCTTTAGAAAGAATCTATACAAAATAGACTCTTGGTGTTTTCTTAATACATGAAAATACTGCATCTCAGAAATGCAATTTTATTTTGATTAATACATACTTTGTGAGCAGATGTTACCAGAAAAGTGCCCTTGGTAACTAAGTGACCTTTTGAAACCATGAAATTTTCAAAGATTTGGATGAGGAGGTGAACAGTTATTTATGATCTGAAGCTCTGAAAATAGGTAAAAAAAAAAAAAAAGAACAGACTCCCTGATTGTAGAACTGTTGTCTCTGAGTAAATTCTCTCCAACCAATGATGCAGAACAGGTTCTTAAGGTAGGAAAAGGAAGAAGAATTTCTAACAAACAAGAATGTTTAATGAGTCTTGTTTGAAAACAGCTTCAGCAAAATTATTTGGAAGAAGCAGAGTGAGAAACAAGGCCAGCAAACCTCACAGATGGGGCTTGGTTCTCTAAGAGTTGTTATGCCTGAAATAAGCAATATGCAGGTGGGGCAAAGATAGAAGAAAAGCTGTTACCATGTATGTACTCACCGCCCCCCACACAAACACTTTGTACAGTAGTTGCGTGCTAAAATCAAATAGCAAATAAATCAGCCAACAAAAACCAAAAAAACCTCTCTCACATTATGAGCTTTGCTCAACTATTTCCAACTAAATTCCAGATTCTAACGGCACGCTCTCTTCTTAATATACTAATAATCATAATGTGAAATGAACCCAACAGACACAGAGACAGAGTCTTTAAAATTACATTTTTATAAGATTTATCTTTAGTTTTACGTGGTGTGTGTGTGTGTGTGTGTGTGTGTGGTTTTGTGCATATGAATGGCAGGCCAGTGGAGTCCAGATAGGGTGCTAAACCTCTGGAGCTGGATTTACAAACCACTGTGGTCCACCTATCATGAGTGTTAGGAACCAACTCTAGCCTTCTGGAAGAGCAGTGTCTTAGTGTCTTTTTTAATGCCATACGACACCACAATCAAGGCAACTTAGAAAGATTCTTTTGGGGCATACACTTCCACAGAGTTAGAGTCTATGGCCATCACTGTGAAGAACAGACAAACAAGTGTAGTGCTGGAATAGTTTTATCCACAAACACAAGACAGAAAGAGAGACATTGTGAAGTGTATGGATTTTTGAAACATCAAAGCCCACATCTCCTTCATAAAATCCTTCCCAAATAGTTTCAAAAACTGGAAAACAAGTGTTTAAATATATGTGTCTGTGGAGGCCATTCTCATTGAAACCACTACAAATAACAAGCACTCTTAACCATTGAGCCATCTTATTAGCACTGCACAGTTTGATTCTTGACATAGAGTAGATTTGTATAATAAGAAATCACTAAGAGTTTCAATTTTATGAAAATGTTTTCATATGGGAATATAAATATTTCAGTTGTAGTTTCACATTGTTTAACAAAATGCTATTGGTTTCCTCTGTTTTACATTTAGTTTCAGGTTTTTGTATTATTATCTCCCTTCCCCAGTGTTTATTTAAACAATGTCTAAGTTGGGGAGACACAGACCTTGGAGGGGTATTTTCTCCAAAGACACAAGCTAGTGTTAAAAGAAAGTAGGGCTCCAAGATGCAACTGACCACGATATCTGTTTGCAATTCAAACTTTAGCAAAACCGAAGGCAAGAAAATTATTCTAGCCTTGCCCAGAGCAGCAGATAATATCCTATCACTGCAGTAGCTTCAGGATTGAAAGCTGCTGAGAGCAAAGCACAGGTCATATGTGTGCCAAGTTTCCATGATGAGGTATTACGGAGCACAGCACACAACATTGTAACCCTTAGCTATACTTGCATTTAAGGATACTTTCGCCAAATCCTGGGGAGTTAAATACATTGGTTGATAAAAATTAAAACATAGGATTGTGAAAAGGCCTTTGAACTGAACACCTTCCTTCTGTTTATGTTCAAAAATTATTAACACAAAGTGTTATCCAAATAAACAGGAGAAAAAGAGCCAAAGAGAAAGCACAAGAAACACACATAGATGTGGAGACGCACACAGCACATTCATACACTCACAGAAACCTCATAGAAACAAACAAACTAAAAAACAAACAAACAAACAAAAACCTGGAAATCATGATATATATCCAAAAGACTTGTGAAATGTAAGAAAAAAAAAACTTTAAAAATGCTATTGACTTCATTTTGGGTTGGCCATCTAATACTAAGCATGGGATCTGTCCTTAACATTGATCTATAACCCCAATGAGACTCCACTGGAGAAAACTAGTTTTTCCTTTGTGAGTGGTTATCTCTTGGAAATATCTTCTGAGTTAGGAACTTGTTTTCACTTTCCCACTCAGCACTGGAACCTCATCTGGCCCACATCCTTGCAGGCCTTGTGGGAGCTGCCATGGTCTCTGAGTTTGTATGTGCAACAGTACTGCTGTGTTTAGAAGATCTTGTGTCCTTTGTGTCCAAATCCCTATGGCTCTTAAAAATCTTTCTGCTTTCTTTTCCATGGGACTTCTTCAGTCCTAGAAGGGAGCAGGTGTTTGATGGAAACACCACTTTTAGGACTGAATGTTCCAAGGTCTCCCATTGTCTGCATATTGTCCAGTTGTGGTTCTCTGAATTTGTTTCCATCTACTGCAGGTAGAAGCTTCTCTGATGATGCACGATCAAGACACTGATCTATGAGCATAGAAGAGTGCTACTAGGAATCACTTTATTGTTACTCTAGCAAACCTTAGTTTTCTCCTAGGTCCCTGACCAATTCATGTGTCAAGTTCTTGGCCACCTGAGCAGTGTTGGAAATGGGTTCTAACTCCTCTACTGGGGACCCCATACTCAGTCCAACGGTTAGCTGTTAGCATCCACCTCTGTATTTGTAAAGGCTCTGACAGGGCCTCTCAGGAGACAACTATATCAGGCTCCTTTCAGAATGCACTTCTTGGCATCCAGAATAGCGTTTGGGTTTGGTAACTGTATATGGATGAATCCCCAGGTGGGACAGTCACTGGATGACCTCTCCTTCAGTTTCTGCTCCAATCTTTGTCTCTATATTTCTTCCCAAGGGTATTTTGATTGCACTTCTAAGAAGGACCAAAATATCCTTACTTTGGTCTTCCTTGTTCTTGAGCTTCATGTAGTCTGTGAATTGTATCTTGGGTATTCTGAGCTTCTGGGCTACTATCCACTTATCAGTGAATATATACCATATGTGTTCTTTTGTGATTGGGTTACCTCGCTTAGAATGATATTCTCTAGTTCCATCCATTTATCTAAGAATTTCATGAATTCATTGTTTTTAATGGCAAGCAGTATTCCATTCTGTAAATATACTATATTTTCTGTTGAGTTGCTTCCAGTTTCTGGCTATTATAAATAAGACTGCTATGAACATGGTGGAGCATGTGTCCTTATTACATGTTGGAGCATCTTCTGGGTATATGCCCAGAGGTGAGATAGCTGGGTCCTCCAGTAGAACTATGTCCAATTTCCGGAGGAACTGCCAAACTGATTTCCAGAGTGGTTGTACCAGCTTGCAATCCCACCAGAAATGAAGAAATGTTCCTCTTTCTCCACAACCTCTCCAGCATCTGCTGTCACCTGAGTTTTTTATCTTAGCCAATCTGACTGGTGTGAGGTGGAGTCTCAGGGTTGTTTTGATTTGCATTTCCCTGATGACTAAGGATATTGAACATTTCTTTATGTGCTTCTCAGTCATTTGGTTTTCCTCAGTTGAGAATTCTTTGATTAGCTCTGTACTCCACTTTTTTTTTGGGGGGGGGTGTTGAGACAGTGTTTCTCTGTGTAGCCTTGGCTGTCCTGGAACTCACTCTGTAGACCAGGCTGGCCTCAAACTCAGAAATCCGCCTGCCTCTGCCTCCCAAGTGCTGGGATTAAAAGCATGCACCACTACTTCCCAGCCTGTACCCCACTTTTTAATAAGGTTATTTGGTTCTCAGGAGTCTAACTTCTTGAGTTCTTTTTATATATTAGACATTAGTCCTCTATCGGTTGTAGGGTGGGTAAAGATCTTTGCCCAATTTCTTGGTTGCTATATTGTCCTTTGCCTTACAGAAGTTTTGTAACTTTATGAAGTCCCATTTGTCAATTCTTGATCTTAGAGCATAAGCTATTGGTGTTCTGTTCAGGAAATTTTCCCCTGTGCCCATGTGCTTGAGGCTCTTCCCCACTTTCTTCTCTATTAGTTTCAGTGTATCTGGTTTTATGTGGAGGTCCTTGATCCACTTGGACTTGAGCTTTGTTCAAGGAGATAAGAATGGATCGATTTGTGTTCTACTGCATGCTAACTGCCAGTTGAACCAGCACCATTTGTAGAAAATGCTGTCTTTTTCCATTGGATGGTTTTAGCTATTTTGTCAAAGATCAAGTGACCATAGGTACACACATAGGTGTTCATTTCTGGGTCTTCAATTCTACTCCATTGATCCACCTGCCTGTCACTGTACCAATATCATGCAGTTTTTATCACAATTCCTCTGTAGTATAGCTTGAGGTCAAGGATGCTGATTCCCCAAGAAATTCTTTTATTGTTGAGACTAGTTTTCACTATCCTGAGATTTTTGTTATTCCAAATGAATTTGAGAATGCCTCTTTCTTACTCTATGAAGAATTGAGTGGGAATTTTAATGGGGATTCCATTAAATCTGTAGATAGCTTTTGGTAAGATGGCCATTTTTACTATATTAATCCTGCCAATCCATGAGCATGGGATATCTTTCCATCTTCTGAGGTCTTCTTCAATTTCTTTCTTCAGAAACTTGAAGTTCTTTTCATACAGATCTTTCACTTGTTTGGATAGAGTCACACCAAGATACTTTATATTGTTTGGGACTATTGTGAAGGCTGTCACTTCCCTAATTTCTTTCTCATCCTGTTTATCCTTTGAGTAGAGAAAGGCTACTGATTTGTTTGAGCTGATTTTATATCCAGCCACTTTGCTGAAGTTGTTTATCAGCTGTAGAAGTTTGCTGGTGGAGTTTTTGGGGTCACTTAAATATACTACAATATCATCTGCAAACAGTGATAGTTTGACTTCTTCCTTTCCAATTTATATCCCTTTAAACTCCTTTTGTTGTCTAATTGCTCTAGCTAGAACTTCTAGTACAATATTTAATACATAGGGATACAGTGGGCAGCCATGTCTAGTCACTTATTTTACTGGAATTGCTTCAAGTTTCTCTCCATTTAGTTTAATGTTGGCTATTGGTTTGCTGTATATTGCTTATACTATGTTTAGGTATGGGTCTTGAATTCCTGATCTTTCCAAGACTTTAACATGAAGGGATGCTGAATTTTGTCAAATGCTTTTTCAGCATCTAATTAAATGATGTCTTTTTTTTTCTTTGAGTTTGTTTATGTAGTGGATTTCATTGATGAACTTCCATATATTGAACCATCCCTACATCCCTGGCATGAACCATACTTGATCATTGTGAATGATCATTTTGATATGTTCTTAGATTCAGTTGGCAAGAATTTTCTGAGTATTTTTGCATCAATATTCATAATGGAAATTGGTCTGTAATTCTCATTCTTTGTTGAGTCTTTGTGTGGTTTTGGTATTAGCATAATTGTGGCTTTATAAAACAAATTGTATAGTGTTTCTATTTTGTGGAATAGTTTGAAGAGTATCGGTATTTGATCTTCTTTGAAGGTCTGATAGAATTCTACACTAAAACCATCTGGTGGGAGAATATTATTGACTGCTTCTATTTCTTTAGGAGTTATGGAACTGTTTAGATGGTTTATCTGATTCTAATTTAACTTTGATATTTGGTATCTATCTAAAAAATTTTCCACTTCATCCAGATTTTCCAGTTGTTTTGAGTATACACTTTTGTAGTAGGATCTGATGATATCTGTTAGTTTGTGTTTAGTTTAGTTTATGTTTCCCTGATCTGTCCATTGTTGAAGTCCTCCACAATTATTGAGTGAGGTGCAATGTGTGCTTTGAGCTTTAGTAAAATTTCTTTTATGAATGTGGGTGCCCTTTCATTTGGAGCATAGATATTCAGAATAGAGAGTTCTTCTTCATATATTTTTCCTTTGATCAATATGAAATGTCCTTCCTTATCTTTTTTGATGACTTTTGGTTGAAAGTTGATTTTATCTGATATTAGAATGGCTACTCCAGCTTGTTTTTGGGGACTATTTGCTTGGAAAATTGTGTTCCAGCCCTTTACTCTGAAGTATTGTTTGTCTTTGACACTTAGATATGCTTCCTGTTTGCAGCAAAATGCTCTGTCCTGTTTATGTATCCAGTCTTTAGTCTATGGTTTTTTGTTGGGGAATTGAGTCCAAAGATGTTAAGAGCTATTAATGACTAGTGATTGTTGCTTCCTGTTATTTTTCATGTTATTTTTATCTTTAAGGGATTTTTGTGTTTCCTCTTTAAAGTCTTCTACCTGTTCACCGTGTCCTCTTGTAATTCTTTAAGGGAGTTATTTATATCATTCTCTTTTTTTTGGCATTTAAGAATACCTTTTTTTTAAGATTTATTTATTATTATAATTAAGTACACTGTAGCTGTCTTCAGATGCACCAGAAGAGGGCATCAGATCTCATTATGGGTGGTTGTAAGCCACCATGTGGTTGCTGGGATTTGAACTCCTGACCTTTGGAAGAGCAGTCGGTGCTCTTACCCACTGAGCCATCTCTCCAGCCCATTTATATCATTCTTAAACTCCTCTATCATTATCATGAGATATGATTTTAAATAAGAATCTTACTTGTCTGGTGTGTTGGGGTAACCAGGTCTTGTGGTAGTGGAAGACCTGGGTTCTGGTGATGTCAAGTTGACTTCGTTTCTGTTGCTTATGGTCTTGTGCTTGCCTTTTGCCATCTGCTGTTCTTTGTACTCATACCATGGTACTGGCATCTCTAGTAAGCTGGGGTCTTCCATTGCAACTCGGCTTCACCAATAGCCTCTCATAGGCTCTCTTCATGGTGCCAACTCCTTTTCATGATCCCTTCAGTCCTGGGCCATCAACTGCAACTGAGGCTGAACCTTCACCAATAGCCTTCTGTGGCCTCTTATAGTGCCAAACCTCAGCTTCTCTTCATGACCCCTTCATGCCTTCAAAACCAATACCATCTGGGTGACTCTTATACATTACCAAGTATATCTGCAGCATGAGATACAACCTTAGCTTTCTCTGAAAGACAGCTTCTTTGTGTTCTCAGAAAACTCTTCCCAGAATATTTCACCTCAGTAATACTGTTCTCTTCTTAATCACCACTAATGTCTTAGCTCCAGCTAACCAGCATGTATTGTTCCAGTAGTCTCTTTGTCCTTCTATGACTTCTGGCTTGACTATAAAGCCAGAGGCACATGGCTAAAGCTGCCAAGTCCTGCTGCTTGTAGGAGTTGGAACATGTACCCCTTGTTCTAGTACATTATCACTAGTTTCCTTTTTGCCAGTTCCTTCACTGCCTAAGCTTGGCTGTCCTGGATCTTATCCTGTAGATTGACCTTCAACTAAGAGATCTGCTAGGCTTTATCTTGTAGGATTAAAAGTGTGTAATATCACTCCTGGATCTAAACACAGCTGGGTAGGATCTTGCCCCAAAGTCCCACTCTCTTAATTTGTTATCTCCTTGAACACAGGATTCAGCTCCATTTCACTTCTTACCCTTTAATATTTGAATCATATATTTTATATTTCTCCTTTCTCAGTTTGCTACACTTGCTTAAAATGCTCTTCATAAGACTTAACCAGAGAACAAAGTCTATGATGGGCACTTCTGAGACTTCCTTTGTCAATGCAATTAATTTGAATCTCTTCACCTTACTTAGCCTCAGGCACACTCTTCAGACAAGGGCAAAAAGTAGCCACATTCTTCACCAAAATACCCCCCCCCAAAAAAATGGTCTCTAGGCCACATATTGAAATTCTCCACTGGAACCTCTTGGACCAGATCCAAACAATTCAAATAACTCTCAGTAACAAAGTCTGTCATATTCCTACTAGGATAACCCATTAAGCCCCATTTAAAGCATTCTACTACTTTTCAAATCCAAAGTCCACAAATCCACATTCTTCAAAATAAAAGCATGGTCAGATCTATCACAGCAATACCCCAACTTCTGTTACCAACTTCTCTCTTAGGGTTTTACTGCTGTGAAGAGACATCATGACCAAGGCAAGTCTTATAAATGATGACATTTATAAGCTCAATAGCTAGGCTCTTCTAAGCCTTCCTCAGTTATCTCATACCCTTCTTTTCACTCCCAGCTCAGTACCCTAAATCTGCCCTCAACTTTAGTTGCTCAGTTACCTTCTCCTTGTTCACTGCCATAAATCTACCCTTAGCTTAATTATGTTTCTAATATTCTGCCTGCTACCCCAGGCCCAGTTGGGGAAGTGGCCAATGGCCACTCCACTGGAGATCTCCTTCAGCTGATGGCTCCTTCTCCCACACCCCCCAAGCATGGCAAATTTCTTCTCCTCCCCTGTGTCTGCTAGCCTGCCTACAGAAAACCTGGAAGTTTCCCCTATTCTGCCCAGCTCATTGGCCACTAGCATCTTTACTGATCAATCCAGAAGCAATTAGGGAATAGGATCTTCAGTGTTCACAAGCAGATTCCTGATTACAGTATCAGAACCACCCCCTAGAGTTGATATCAGCTTCTCTAACAGTCTTGCCTTTCGGTAGTTATGGAATGCGAGGAAAACGTCATCCAGCTCCCCCTTTCAGACATCACAAGAAACCCAAAATCACTTTCCTCAACACACAGATCAATGCAAATGCCTAGTGCATATTTTTTTAAGCACCTGACTTACAAACATATGTCTCTGGCAATCTTTCTGTCAGCTTTGTCTCTGCAGATATTTGTACTGACACTGTTGAAAACTCATATAAAATTTTTCAAATGTTTTCAGACTCTTATCATTTTCTTCTAGGATAATTTAAAAATTATGTATCATACCTCTTATGTGTTTTATACACTTTTGATAGAGTGTTTATGCAAGACATATACTTTATGAATATATTCTTTTCAAAAATAACAAACTTGTTTTTGTGATTTATAATATAACTATATCATCCCCTTCCCTTTCCTGTAAACTTCCTATGAACCTATCTGACTTCCCCTTTAAGTTCATGGCCTCTTTCTCTCCAATTTTATTAATAAAATATATATTCTCCTAAATACAAAAACCTAAGTACAACCTGATCCATCTGTATATTGCTAGCATATATGTCTTCAGAGCTGACTATTTGGTTTAGATAACCAGTTGATATGTTATTCCCTAGAGTTTCTTCTGCTCTCAGCATTGCTTGGGATTCTTTGTCTAGGATTGAATCCTTGTGAGCTTTCTCTCATCCATGCTAGATAGTCTATTGGTCATCCTTGCTCTAGTTATCTTGGTGAACTTACAAGAGAAAAGCTTTTACCATTTCTATGAGACACTATCTTAGAGCAAACTTTCTGATCCTCTGGTTTTTATAATCTTTCTTCCCCCTCTTCCTAAACATTCCCTAATTCTTACGTGTGGGAGTATGTTGCAAGTGTATCAGTTTGGACTGTGCTTCACAACTCTGAATTTCAGTCGGTTGTGGTTTTCTGTAAAGGTCTGTCTGTTGCAAAGAGAAGTTTCCTTGATGAGAAGTGTAGACAAGACTTATCCATGTGTTTAAGAACAATGTTTGGAATGTAGTTAGGAATTATGCTGGTTTAGTAAGGTCCATAAGTTGGTGAAAGCTATGCAGGGAAGGTTGTAGAAAGCAAGTGAGCTTCCTGGAGACAGCCTACCATTTTACATGGCTGTCATGGGTGAACCCTGGAAAGGCGCAGCCCCAGGGGCTTTGTCCCAGGATTGCTTCTTGCTGCTGTTGTGCCTTCTCATGTTTGTCATTCCTCATATTTGTATTCCTCATTGCTGTATCCCTCATTTTTCTGATATGGTGTGATTGGCAAAGAAAGACCTTTCTGCCTACAGTCTATTAGTGATTGGTTCCTGGGAATTAGTCCATCCTATTGACTAGATTCTGTGCAGAATCAACATAAAGATGAACTTTCATGAAACAAAGAGGATTCAATGTATCAATGATTATATAGAAGTCCTGATCTAATTCAAATAATTTTAGGAAGTTAGAGTAATCGATAGAAAGTTAAGAAGATGGTTTTAATTGTTTTGCCAGAAAGATATAATAAAGTTAGAATCAAGAATAGAATGTGCCTTTCCTCATAGAATAGTAAGTAAAGGCTTCATGAAAAGGAAGACAATGAGCTTTCATGTACTACAAGCAGGTAAATTGCTCCAGGATAGAATGGATTTAGAACAAATTAATGATCATCGAAAAAAATATTCATTCTATGTCAGATCCAACGATGAGGTTACAGGTGTACACAATGATAAAGCAAGATCATGTAAAAAACAAAAACAAAAAACCAAAAAACAAAACAAAACAAAAAAAAAACATTGCTTTGAACTTATGAGCTTAAAGAATGAAACACTGCTTTGAAGTTATAATCAACATCCTGCTGTAACTCCCTCCTGTGTAACATATTTTTATTAGATATTTTCTTTATTTACATTTCAAATTTTATCCCCTTTCCTCATTTCCCCTCTGAAAACCCCAACATTTTATCTATGAGGTAATTTTTCTTACACAGAGAACTTTTTTCTAAAAAAGCTGTAAAAAGCTGAACGCAAATAAAAGCTCAGTTTACCTCCTTTCTGCTTCATCGTGTGTGTGTGTGTGTGTGTGTGTGTGTGTGTGTGTGTGTGTGTGTGTGTCTGACTTTCTTTTCCTTTCTCTCTGGCTAAAGAAGAGTTAATAAGCTCTAGGGGTGGGGGATGGGGTCTGAAGAGTAAAGAGCCCTAAGCAGTTATGTTTCTTTTTCTAATGTCCTGCTGTTATCAGCAGGAGTCAATTGCCAGAAACCATTACCTCTGGCCCCAGAATAGCAAGAGAGATTTAATTGGCAGAAACCATCAGCTTTTGCACTCCCTATCCCCCACTAACTCTACATCCCATCTCAATTTGCCTGGATGTCAAAGCTGGTCTTTGACAATAAATTCACTATTTGGGTAGGTTTCCAATGCCAGGCATGAGTTTTCTCTTGTTAAGTGGGCCTTACATCCAACTAGAAAGCTGTTGGTTACCACCAAGGTATGTGTGCCACCACTGCGATCTTAAGCTTATCTTACCATGCTGGTCATTTGTGTGGTTCATAGGAATCATAGCTGGGGAGGACTGTTAGCTGTGTCTCTATTTTGAAAGCTTGCACGACATCTTCTGGTTCCCTGAAAGCTAGTCCTCAGCAAGGAGGTTTCCAAACCACAGCAAGCTCAGAGGCTTCTGAGCACTGTGTCTGAGATGCATTTTTTTTTTCCAGCAACAAGGATTTACCTTCTACCTGTAAGAGCAGCCAAGGGCAATGGCAATACCCTGCATTGTTCTGGGAGTCTCTAGATCAACCTTGACCAAAAACTCAAAACACAACTTCTCATGTTTGGTGTTGGGAGTTTTGTTAGATGGTCTGTGGTTCCTGGGAGAGCACTGAAACTCCAGATATGAAGTTTTTATTATAAATATATATTTTCAGGTATTGTAGGTATTTTTTAGGTAATTAGTAGTATGAGTACTTATGGCTTTTTAACACATCCCCACTGTTAGTTTACCCTCCTCCTTCTGTGTTTATTTCCAGTCCCATTTGCAAATTAGAGCCACCCCATTTTTTTTCATTTCCCATTTCAGATCATTTGAACCCCACTATCCCCCACTCTGTTCAACTTCTCCTTCCCATGTTCCCATATTCACAAGGGTCCCTTCTTGCTTTTCTGGTTTCTTTAGTTACTCCAGGTATAAACTCCTATGTAAAGACTCAGAGCTAGGAGCCCAGATGAGATGTGATGTCTGTCTTTCTGGGTCTGGGTTACCTCATCTAATATGACCGTTTCCAGTTCCATCCACTTACCTTCCTACTTTGTGATTTCATTTTTTATAGCTAACTAGTAAATGCATGCCACATTTTTAGTTTCCATTCATCAGTTGGAGGACATTTAGGTTGCTTCCATTTCCTAGCTAGTGAAAAAACAATGAATCTTATAATCCTGTCTTTTGCCTCTCTTAGAAAGACTGGGGTTCTAATTTCTAGAATCAACTAATTAAAATTTATTTTTGCCATGTCCAACTATTCAAAAATACATTTTCTAGATGGCTAGGTGCATAAGTCTTACTTTGCATAGTATTAAGTTATTGCAGGACTACCTACACTAAGAAGTAGTTGCCCATTCTTCATTACCTTTAATAATAGTAGTAATAGTAATAATAATAATAATAATAATAATAATAATAATAATAAAGCTTTGATGTCCTTTCTGATGGAAGAGCCACAATACTGAATGGCCCAGTGTCTCAAGCTCACTTAGAGACAAGATTTGTGCCTACTTGAAACCTCTACTTCAGACAATTATGTGGAAGAGAAACAAACAAATTAATAATGTATTAAACAAAGAAAAATGGGAGTTCCCATACTATATTTATTAAAGATACATGTTAGGTATTGGAGGCATTCTGTCCACCTATTACATCCCAATCTGAATAGTATTTCACTATGGAAATCACCACCTATATATTATAGACGCCAGTTATGGTTATCTCACCAGCCCTATATCCAACTCTGAAAGTATCCGGCTCTGTTCTTATTTTGAAACTCTTTTACTCTATTTGCCCCTTTTCAAGTTCTCTTTTCAATGCCAGGTGATCTTGGGAGCAGCAAGATCTGACATTACAAAGACTAATGTCCTGTCATGTTCATTCTGTCTCAGGGATTTTATGTCACCGTCATCTCATCCTGTAAGGATGCCTCTGATCTTTTCCATTATTAAGACATCTTCAAAACATGCTAGCCATAAAAGATTCAATTTCCATTAAAAGCCAAAGGCTTCTCTCCATCGCCTTTGGTAATTTGTACATTTGGCACTAATTCAGCTGTTTCGATATTCAGCAGAGCCCTTTTGTCTTCTGATGGTTACAGGAAATGGTGATTAATGAAAGATATGTCACACTCTCCCCTTTCCTCAAGATCCTTAATGCAGATAGACTTTGCAGAGGGAGGCTGGTAGGATGTGCTAATCGTCTCAAAGACTAATTTCACACATTTTTTTTTTCTAGATTACAAGGTATACTGACTTCAGCATTCGTCTGTGGCAATGTTCTAACACCTTATACTTGGAGAGCTGGACTCATCATTTGATATCAAAGTTAATATACAGGTGCCAATCAGATTTTCCCACCTGCCAACAGACCTGTGAGAGAGAAGCTTTTATGTCCAGTGCTTATGCCACATTGTTGCACTCACTTCTTTGCCTGTCAGCCTTCCAAAAGATACAATAGCTTCCTCTAGGCAAAAGTGACGCTACAGTGATTATTATAGAAAGGACAAACTATTCAGCCCTAAAATAACGTAGTGAATGAATCACAACAGATTGATGGCATATTCACATTCAAAAGCCAAGAGCCAGAATTACACGGTTTATTTTAAGATGGCAGAAGAGTAAAAAGCAGATTGAAAAACATACGACATCTCTGCAGCTCGAGCTCTGCAAACAACGATGGCATTTGCAGAGTTCTGCGTGCCTTCTCAAACGTGGTTGCAGTTTTAATGTGTGTTGACATCTTTCTCTGTGTGCAGAATTAGCTGGGAGAACAACATTTTGTGCTTTTTCCTGCTTGCTACAGCATGAGAACATGAAAAGACTCAGCAACTGAGCATCCATCCGCCATGGAAGGACACTAAGACAGTTTTCCTTCTGTTATTACAAAGTAGTATTATGAATACATGTGATTGCCTAGGTCGCCAATCATTCCAATAACACAGGAAAAAAGAAAGCACATTAGGGAGTCCTCTTACACCATTCTCTGGAGCAGGGGCAAATGAAACAGATAAATGTAACCATTGGAAAATAATTTTATTTTTATCAAATTAGAGGCATGGTAAATAACTGAGATCAGAACTTCACAGAGGCTCTCAAGGAACTGCACATTATAATTAAAAAAAAAACAATAGAGTGAAAAATTAAAGAGCTCTAACACGAAATAAATTTAGGAAGAATGAAAAAGAAACAACATACAAGAACTGTACTGATTAGGAAGTGGGCAATTTAATTTCTTGGGGATAGTAAATCTCCAGCATGAATTAATTTGCTTCCTGCTGAGTCCTGCTGGTTTTTCTTCTCTCCTCAATCACTGTTTATTTCATAAAATCAGCATTCACCTATCTCTTTTGATTATTTAATTTTGGGGGGATTTTCTTCTCACAAAGCTGTTGGCACAGCTAAACTCAACTCCACATGCAATGTGTAAACACATGATAATGGCCTGCATAAGTATGGGGATTGTTTATTCCATTCTGTAGACCTCATTGTTTGGATGCTCTGTTTCCCCCCAGTGAAATCTCTCAGTAGGATTCCTGAAGCGGCTTCTCACTGTGTGCATCTTTCATTGACATTTACCAAATGGCCAGGCTCTCATAGGAAAAAAAAAAAAAAA